>JBBPTZ010000037.1:0-66464 GCA_038094315.1 Phylloporus cf. tubipes
GCGGGCAACCTGTGCTCTTGCTGAACATATCTGCAAGCTCATGGTACTCTAGAGGAATTCCAGAGGTCAATCTTCTCAGAGATGGCGGAAGTGCGGAGGTCAGACTTCTTAGGTTGGAGTTGCATGCTAAACTGGATAGAGCCCTGAAGGTGGCAAGCCAGTGTGGAGGCAGGGGCACTAACAAGCATGATTAGTGTATAGTTTTGGAAACAGAGGGAAGTGGGGGACAAAACAAGGGTAGAAGTGGAGGATAAAGATAGAGGAGTAGGTGATGTCAAAGGTGAGCTCAAGGTTGCAGGCATGGTCTGTTCAGGTGCATGGAAAGAGATACTGCCGAAAACCAAGTCAATCAACAGATTGATTGCTTGGGTAATAATAGAGTTGGTTGTTTTATTGAAGAGGCAGAGTTGAAGTGAAGGGACAAAGTATGCAAAAAGTCCATAATCATTAATAAATGAGATATCTATGAAACAGTCAGAGGAGCCTGAGTCTACAAGTGTGGAAAATGAGGGGATGTCATAAGAGAGAATAGAGATAAAGAGCATAAAAGAGTGAAGGTCAGAAAAAGTGGACATATTAAGATGAATCTCCTTAAGTGCATGGGTGGAGTCAACACAACTGTGATTCCATGTGGAGTTGTCAAGATCACAGACTATTTTTTTTGCCTCTGTGCTGGAGGCTTCTGATTTGGCTTCTGAAGGGATGGTCTGTGTTGTGTAAGTCTTGGATGCTTAGGACAATGACTTAGGGCAGTCCTTCACCATGTGGTTGTCCTAGCTACAGAACATACAGAGCTTGTTATCAAAGCAGCACTTGTGCTCAGCCATAGTAAGCTTACTGTCCTTGTCCAACTTTGATGAAAGATTGAGCTTGGAGATGGAGGAGATGGTATCAGAGTTGGAGTTTCCAGTCTTGAAATCCTTCAAGCCAGAGCTCTTGGACTTGTTGAAGGTGCAGATGGAGTTGGAGAATAACAAGGATTGCTTAGATTTGCTACTCTTGGATGAATGGTTTCTAGAGTTGGAACCAAGGGTCCTGTTCACCGGTTGACTTCCTTCTTGTACTTCCAGTAACAATGGTCTATTTGCTAGGCAAGTGTTTGGAGGTTGTAGAGGTTGCCAGGCTTTCTTTGACGAGACAGCTCATCATTAATGCAATCAGATAGTCCATTGTAGAAGCTGCAGTGGAGTGTGCCAGGACTTTATTCCCAGACTTGGTTTGCCAGCCTATTCCAATAAACTATATAATTGGAGATTTGCTGCATGTTCTTCATGCAGAGGTGCTCAAGTTGAGTCTTCACATCTGCAACAGAGTCATGCAGGCCAAAGTTAAATTGGAGCTCAAAGAGAAATGCCTTCCAACTGTTCATTCAAAGGAAACAGAGTTGTGAAGGGGCTGCTCCAAGCAGATCTGGTTTGAAGTACTCAAGGGCCACACCCTTCAAGTAGAATTGGGTGAATGTAATCTTGGCTTGTTTGTGGAAAAAGGCATTGGGATTGGCTTGGAAGTTTAGCTCACATTGAACTACAAAGGGGTGAAGTTTCTTGAGGTCCAGATCATTGAACGGATCTGGCTCCCAAACTTTAGTTTTATTGGTAGAGTCAAATGACTGGCAGCAGAGTGCCTGCCATGTCATGTCACAGATAGTGTCTGCAAGTTGATTAAAAGGCTTAAAGCTCAGAGGTATATTGTTGGAGTTGTTGTTGTTGTTGTTGGGAAGCCTTGTGCCAGCTCTTCCAGTTCTGAATCAGAAGAGGAACTGGAATGGTTCATCAGCAAAATCCTAATTATACCTCAGGCTGTCCATAGTTACAGTATATAGATTACAGCAGCTGACAGCTTGACAGTCAAGAAATATGATAGGATCCTGGCATCATATCATGTCACAGTTCATCACAGTGTAACATATAGCTCAGCGGCACAGTGTAACAGTAATATAGCCAAGCAATGTGACAGGCACCTGGCTCCATATTATATTATAGTTCATCATAGTATGGCATTGGCTCAATGGCATAGTATGACAGCACACAGTGTCAATAGGGACCACAGTAACTATGTAGGTGCAAGTAATAGCAGTTCCTAATTAGCCTACCTTTCCTAATTTGAGGGACTTAGTTTTTTTGAATGAATTGCATTATATAATCATATTTGTTTTGTTGTCATGCTCATTACAACTCCTTTACCCCACATCCTAATGGCTTGCCTCTGCCTTGCCGTTCAAGCCTGAATGCTCATTCCCTGCCTTCACCTCACTATTTGAGCCCAACCACTCATCTCCTGCCATTGCCTTGTATGCCACCATGTTCCAATAAATACAACAGCACCCTCACAACCCTTACTCACCACCAGACAAGTGTGAGGGTGATGCAAATGATGCAACTGTGTGCCACCATGATGACAACAGGCATGGGGCAACATGACTGCATGCTGCCACATAATGGCAACAACCCCTATCCTATGGCTGGCAAGGACAACACAGGATTGCCACATCCTACCATGTTGACAACAACAATAACACAGCAGTGGTGGCTGCCACACCACCACCACCATATCAACAACACCCCCAACAAGGACAACATGGCAGTAGAGGCAATCACCATGCCACCACCCTAATGATGACAACAGTTTGACAAGGATGAGGACAACACAACAGCAGTGGCTGTCACACCACCACCACCACCATATCGACAATGCCCCTAATGAGGATGACATGTCAGTGGAGGTAATCATTGTGCCACAACCACCACCCTGACAATGATAACAACAGTATGCCCCCCAAATGAAAATGACATGGCAGCAGCAGGCCACCACCATGTTAATGATGATGATGACAAGTTGATTGGGATGACACAGCAGCAGTGGCCACCACACAGCCACCACCATGTCAACAAGGACAAGACAACAGTGGCAGCAGCCACCACACCACCACTACTGTGTCAACAACAACAACAATAAGTTGATGTCCCTGACAAGAATGACATGGTAGCTACCACATGACCACCACCACCATGTTAACAACAAGGACAAGGATGAGTGGATGCCCCCCATGAGGATGACACAGTGGCCACCACCACTATGTTGATAGTAACAATGACAATGAAAAGGAGGGCAAGACAAGACAACACTTCCACCTTGTTGCAGACAAGGACAACACAGTGACAACCATCACACCACCACCAGCATTGTGCTGATGACAACAGTGATGGGGAGACAACACCTCTGATAAGGATGACATGGCAGTGGCAGTGGTCACTGTATAGCCACCACCACCACCATGTTGATAGTGATGGCAATAAGATATGTGACTTCCTTCCAAACAAGGACAGCATGGTGGCATGACAACCATGTGACCACCATATCACCATGTTGACAATAACAGCAACACACTGGCAGCAGCCATCACATCACCACCACCATCATGACAATGACAACAAGAAGATGAAGCCCCCCAGACAGCAACAGTGGCCACCACACAGCCACCACCACTACCATGTCAATGGTGATAATGAGGAGATGACACCCCATTTTGTTACCAATGGGGACAATACATCTCATCCAGCCCTCACCATGTCATTAATAAGGATGATATGGTGCAGTGGAAGTGACATGTAACTACTACCACTATATTGTCACCAGAATGGCAGGAGCACAGTGAACTTGAGGGTGATGTGGCAATAACATGAAGGTCACAGCTGCAATCATCATGATGTTATCATGTTCTACTACTTTAGTTGCAATGTATATAATATTAGTAGAATGATATATTATTTTCTACTACTTGAAATGAAAAGTGTGGGCCTAAAAGAAAAAAAAAGAAACCTTTTGTAGCATACTGTAGTGAATGTGTGGTGCCCACAAACAAGCCACAACTGTGTGCACTGTACAGCACTCACAGATAGGCCATGAGTGTGATGACTGCATAGCTTTTCCAACTTTGTAATCCACTCCACAGAGGGGGATCTTTTTGTAACACTGTGAGCACTGTAGCACACTGTACAGTGTCACATAGTGCTCACAGACTCAGTCTGCTTTTGCTGATATTGGACAGAGGCTCATTATTTGGACCATCCAGATCCATAGGGGGTGGTGTGAATAGGTCTTCTTCAATTCATCCATATGTGACTCCAGTAGCAGAGTCAATGGAGACATGTAGGGGCCATAAGGTAAGATGTGACAATGGGGGGCAGAAGCAGTAGACAGATTAGGATCTCTCCACACCATGAAGTTATAGAAATGGTGGGGCATGAAGGAAATGGAGAGGTTGGGATCTCCTTGAGCTGTGAGGCTGATGAAATCACCAGAAATGGTGCAAGTAGAGCCAAAGGCTGACTCAAGTTGTTCACAATGTGTGGTGGTACACAACATCTATGAAGAAAAAGACAGAAGTAAGCAAGTACAAGATGAAGTTCAAATATACTGTTAAACTCAGGTCCTTCTAGGCAAAGGGTCCAGAGTTTCAAAGGGTTGGAGGTACCAAGTGGGTATGGAGCAGGTCAAAGAGGGGTGAGAACTCTTGGTGCAGGACATATATGTCATACCCTTGTACTCACACTTCTTGGAGGTCAGAGGTCAGAGGAGAGTCTAGAGACTCAAGTGTGGAAAGATTGGGAGGAAGTTAAATCAATATTCAAACTGAAGTACCTATAGTAAATATTACAGAGCTTATATACATCTGGAGTTGCACCAGATTCATAAGCCAGAACAAAGTGTTACCAGAGTATTACAAATATTAGTAAAGCAGAACAAGGAACTGAGTAAGATGGGAATATGAATATCAGAAATACCAGAGCTGTGTAAAGCACAAGTCTCAAAGGAGAACAAGAGGTGGAACTAATACAAATGGAGTAAATGAGAACAAGGATTAACAAAAGAGAAATGGGAATGGTCTGAGGGTCAGGTGATCTGAGAATAGGAGAATAACATCAGAGTTGGCATGGAGTTGATGAGTGGAGACTGGGGTTGGACTTGTAAAAAGCAGCATATGACATAAACTCACCCCTGCTGAGCTGGCTGCCCTAGACTGTGCTGAAGCTATCCACACTGGTGGACATGGTATGGTTCCACTACCCTCTGGCCATCCACAATATGACAATGCCTGCTTTAACTGCCACTGCCTCAGTCACACTTGGGTCCACTGCCCTATCTACCAATGCCTCTTTTGCTTTAAATGGGCCCCAGATCATATCCAACAGCATTGTCTCTTATATTGCCCAACCACTCCCCGATCCACTTCCACTTCCAGCCAGTCTATCAATTCCACCAGAACCTCAGGTCCCACTGGTCCTTGCTGCTCTGCTCATATCTCCACTGGTAAATGCCAATCCCTTTCTATTCCTCCTCCATACTTGCTGTTTCCACCTCCTCCACACTTGCTGTTTCCACCTTCTTATGACCATGATGACTATGAAACCTACTGGAGCAATGGTGCAACTGCCAATGTCACTGGCTCCCCTGGTGGTGCAAACCATCACCTTGATTAGATTCTCCATCAGTATTTCAACCATAACCAGAGGATAATATTATGATTTATTCTTTCCTCTTTTCCTCTATGCTTGTCTTCTCCATGTACTACTTAGTTCATTCCAGCAATATATTGGATACTTGTTTCCATTCAGCCAATTACTACAATATCCAATTACTTTATTGCTCTATAGTCATTTGCCTGGTAATCAGCTTACTTTTGGCCCAACTTATCTTTAATCATAAACACTTTGTCATGGATTTTCTACAATATTCCATGACCTTTCACTTCTTGCTTATGTAATCCCTCTTTTACTTAGTATATAAACTCACTGCTCCTATACTATAGTTTCCCACATTTGTCTTTCCTATACCTTTACCTGAATACAAGTGCCCCTTGTCCTTGTCTTTAGCCATGCTAGGGTTTCTCTTGTCTCTTAGTCTTAGGCCTACTACTGAGTGGCCTCTGTGTTGCTTCAACTATTGTTGTTGTGCTGACCATTGTTGTTGTACAACACCCCTTTATCCCCTTGTCCCTTGGCAGCTTCAAGGTTCCTATATCTCCCTGCATATCACAATAGATGTCTGCTACTAGGAACTTCCTAGGAAACCTTTGCCCTTTGTTCCTTACAGGTTTATAGGACTATGGTAGTTCCTACCCAGGCCTATTGTAACAGGCCCAGGGCTCATTCTTCCAGATGAGAAGGTTCAAGGGGGCAACAATATTGGAAAAATTGAGAATGAACTTGTGGTAAAAGTTGGCAAAGCCCATAAATGAGCAGATGCCCTTGATAGTGAATGGGGGCTTCCAATTCTAGATAGCCCATAACTTGGTGAGGTCCATCTCAATCTTCCCTTGGCCAATGACCAGGCCTGGATATTCCATGTATGGTGTGTTAAAAGAACACTTAGAGAGTTTGAGGGAAAAACTATGCTCTTGTAACCATCGTAGGACCAGGTGGGTACACTCATGGTAAAGGAATACATTATTCTTTGTGTGAATACCAAGATCATTCATGTAGATTTTCAACTACTTTTCTTCAATTATATTAGTAAAGATGTTGTTTATAAAGGCTTGGAATATGAGGAGAGCATTGTTAAAATCAAAGAGATCAAGCAGCATGATGAAGGCAGCTTTCCACTGATTCTCTTTACAGATGTGGATATTGTTATAGTCCCAACAGACATCAAACTTTGTAAAGAGAATGGACTCTTTCATATCATCAATGAGTTTAGGGATAAGGGGGAGAGGGTAGGTGTTGCAGATGGTGTGGGAGTTTAGATATCAGTAGTCTTGGCATGGGCAGAGGGATCTGTTCTTTTGGGGCACAAAAAAAAAACAAGAATGCTTGAGGGGATTTAAACAGGACAATCTGTCTAGTTTTCAAATGTTCTTCGACAAAGGCTTTGCAGGCCTCATGTTCAATGGGGTTAAGTGGGTAGACTTTGGTGATTTTTGGGACAAAGGAAGATTTGAGTTCAATGGCATGGTCATAGGAGCAGTAAGAGGGGAGTTTCTCATGGGTCTTTTCAGAGAAGACTTTAGCAAAGTCTTTACACCAGTTCAAAATCTTCTGTTTTTTGGGCATATTCTCTTAGATGAGCTGTGTGAAGATAGTGATCTTGTTTATGTTCTCAGAGGGTGCATAATGTAGATTGTAAAGCTTTGAAATCTCTTGGTTGACATCTAATCCTAGATATTGGATCAAATAGCACTGAGAGGTATATAGTTCATCATCAATGGGTTGAGGGTTGTGAGGCAGAGTGATGCAGTTGGCTGCCTAGTCAATGTGAGTATTCCACTTCTGAAGCAAGGGCATTCCAAGTATGATCCTATGGCATCCAAGGCTAAGGACCATAAGTTCCTTTTCATCATCAACCAAGGGAAACTTGAGAGCCACCTAAGTTTTTCATCAGATGGTCCCCCTGGCATTGGTGGTGCTGTTGGCATTGTGAGCAATGATAGGTTGGGGGAGACATTGTAAGGAGAAATTAGCCTGGGTGAGAAAGTCAATGTCAATGAAGTTTCCAGTAGCACCAGAATTGATGAGGGCAAAGGTGTTGACAGTTTTTCCAAGGGCTTGTAGTTTGACCAGAACAAGAAGCATGCATTTATTCAGCAGGGCTATAATTACATTGGAGATGGACAGGGAAGAAGACATCAAAGTGGCTTCCCATTTTAAAAATCTAATATGCTAATGGTGGCAATAGAAGTGTCTTCTTTGACAGTATTCTCAAAGCAGACCTTCAAAATCTGAAGGACCCTGTCCTTACTTTTACTCTGTGTCTTTAGAGTATTAACATATGCATTGATAACAGAGGGTGTAGTGGGCATGGGTGTGGCTGGAGTGGTGGAGACAGGTGTGGTTTCAGTGTTTCAGATGTTCTGATGACAACAAGGAGGGGTGGATGCCAGGATGCTTAAGGCACTATGGCATTGACTAGCATTGTGTCCTTTCTTTTGGCATCAGAAGCAAAGGCTGTTCTTGATGTATTTGGCACATTTAGTAGAAGTGAGCTTGTTAAGATGAACAATGTCTATGTTCATGGCATTGGGGTCAGGGGTGGAACAGTGTTAAATAAGGGAGGGAGCAGTGTAACTCTTTTGGAGTGCATTCATTCAGGCAAGCTGAGTATGGAAGTCCTTGGCCTTGGCAATCCAATTGGCAATGGTGGTGGATGTCTTCTCAATGCCTAGAATTAGCATGGAGATGCAAGAGTCAAGCTCTAACAAAAAGATATTAATAAGGGTTTCTTGGTCCATCATTCTGGCCTTGGATGCCAGGTTTTGGAAATTTGTGATGAATTTCTGGAAGCTGTTATCAGTAATGCCTCCAGCAGTGTGAAAGGATTTCTGTCTAAGCTTGGCAAGTTCATGGTGGGCAGTTGTTACGATTCCTTTCTTTTCCCTTTACACTTGTTATCTGTGTATTACTTAGTCCACTCCAGCGACATGTTGGACGCTTATCTCTTTCAGCCAGTTACTACAATACCCTTGTCCCCTATTATTCAATAGCCATGTGCCTGGTAACTGGCCTCTTTCCATTCGCTCTCACCTATCTCTTATCTCTGATGCTTTGTCATGAATGTTCTACAACATTCCATGACCTTCCACTTCTGCTTATGTCATCTTCATCCTCTCTTAGTATATAAACCCATCTCTCTTGTACTATAACTTCTCATGCTTGTCTTTCTCATACTACCATCTGAATTCAAGCGCACCTTTGTCCCGTTCCTAAGCCGTGCTTAGGCCTTGTCCCCTCTAAGTCTTAGGCTTACTTCCAAGTAGCCTCTGTGTTGCTTCGACCATTGTCATTGTGCAACACCTCTTTGTCCTTTGAATCTTTGGCATCCCCAAGGCCCCTCGTCTCCCTGCGTATTACAACAGACATCTGTCGCTAGGAAATCCCTAGGACCTTTTGCCCCTTCGTCCCAACCTTCAGGTCTCACAAGACTACCCCTACCCCTACCCGGATTAAGTGTAACAGCAGTGACTTTGATGTCAAAGGGATAAAACATGGTTTCAAAGTTAGTGGCAAGTTTGTTAAAGGTTTTCTCACTGGCCATGTGATCATACCACATTTCAGAAAAGGAAACACCATGACCTTTACTCATCTTATTCAAGGTTGTTGTGACTCTAGCTTCATCCAAGGTGTAGAGTGTGGGGTTAATGGTGAAGTATGTGTGCATGGCCTTCATCCAGTGCATGGTGTCAGCAGGTTCTCCAAAGAAGTCAGCAAGTAAAGCCACTTTGAGCTCAGTGGTAGACATAAGAAGTGACTGGGAGGGTGTGACTTGGATAGAACTGGAGGTACAAGTGAGCAGGGGTATGAGAGACAAAGGACTAGGTTGGGCAGACAGAGGGAGGCCTGTGAGCTGGGGTTAATGGATGTGAGAAGAGTATAATGTGCAAGGGGTAGAGTTTTTGTCATCTAACTGCAAAGGGCAAAAGTGAGGGGTTCTTGAAGGGTGAGCTATATTGACAAAGGTGGGTCAGTTCTACTTCTAGGTAGGAGGAACAGAGAGAGACTCTTGATCTTTTGTTACATGTAGTGTAGTCAAAAAGATTTGAATTGTCAAGGAGTGTCAATGATCAATCCAAAGGGCAACTTGAAGATAGCAAAGGGTGTGCACAAGGGGAATGCCTTGGCACTAACAGAGCAACTCAGAAGTGCACAGTGACTTAGAGAAGTCCAGAGGGGTGGTTCAAGATACTATGCTAGTATTGCAAAAATCAAGAATATAGTACAATATAGGTAGCAGTGGTATAAGTACTAGTCAGTATGTAAGTGATGAAATGCAATTGAATTGCATAGAAAGCTATGGACTGAGTCATATGATAATGGGCAGTGTGAGAGTACAGAACTATGAGGCTATCATAAGAGAGGCGGCCAAGAAGATAAGCTATCTGAGGAATGTAGGGGAAATATCTGGAACAATTCTAAAGACCTCTTTTGGTAGGAGTGGAGGAAATGGCATGGGGTTAGGAAAGTAAGAAAAGATACTATCAGGTCAGTGAGATGATAAGCAAATAATACACCCAGCAAGAGTTCAGATCAAAGTGAAAAAAAGAAATAAAGAACACTAATTGGCAAATAAGCTCAACTGTAACACTTCCTCCCTCTCTTTAATTGTTTTTTACCCTTATCATAACCATGTCATTGTCTATTCTCAATGTCACTATGGTGCCACACCTCAGTAAAATGAACTACCTCATCTGGCATGTCTGTATGCACGTGCTACTCATCCATTTTGTCACAAACCAATTTCCCACTGTATTTAACTCCAGGAAGGGAGCATGTCCATTGAATATCTAATGCTAGGAGATCCAAAGATTCCTTTGAGTACATAGAAGTTTTATAAACTTCTAGGAGAGTACTGTTATGATTCTCTCTTCTCTTCCTTTTTCACTTGTCCCTTTGTACTACTTAGCCCATCCCAGTGACATGTTGGATGCTTATTTCTATTTAGCCAATTACTACAATATCCAATAATCTTTATCTCCCAATAACCACTTGCCTGGTAATCAGCTTACTTCTATTTGCTCTCACTTATGTAATCCTTCTTTTCCTTAGTATACAAACTCATCACTTCTGTATTATAGTTCCCCATGCTTGTCTTTCCTATACTTTCACCTGAATACAAGCACCCTTTGTCCCTGTCCTTAGCCATACTAAGGTTCCTCTCATCTCTTAGTTCTAGGCCTACTATTGAGTGGCCTCTGTGTTACTTCAACTGTCATCATTGCATAACACCACTTTGACCCTTGTCCCTTGGTAACCCCAAGGATTTTCCTTTCCCTTGTCCCTTGCTCTCAAGTCCATAGGACTATGGTAGTCCCCACCAAGGCCTATTGTAACAGGTACTGGAAGGACAAGGTCAGAGTTAGCATGGGACAGGGTCAAAGGGGGTAGGACTTGGCACAGAACTTATGTGTCACACCCTCATGCATTGTCATGTTCTAATTTTGGAGCAGAGATGTGGAGATGGATCATAGAAGGTGTGGGAACAATCCATAAGAATAGGATTGTAGTAGGGGAGTAAGGGGGTGTGGACAAAGTCCATTAAGCAGGAAGTCAGGAGGTGGACATGGAGAGACAGGGGGTGTTATAGTCAATATTTGAACTAAGGTCTATAGTATGAAGTATATAACTTATATACTTTTAGAGTTGCACCAGATTTCTAAAACAAAACAAAAGATAACCAGAGTATTGCAAATGATGAATAATCTGGAACAGAGAATTGGAGTATTAGAAATCATGAATAAGACAGATAGGGATATATATCAAAAGCTAGAGCTGTGCAAAGCATAGGCTTGTTAGAGGAGGATGAAAAGTAAAGCTAATACTAAAGGAGTTAACTTAAAATAAAACAGGAGACAAGGAGGAACTAAAATGGATATGAAAAGATTCAAGGATCAGGTGATGAGAAGACAGAGAGAAACACCCAGAGTTGGCATGGAGTTGAGTCAAAAGTCCAGAGTTGGACTTGGATGAAAAACAATATACAGTATAATAGTATCCCCTTCTTAGGCCTAAACCCTTGAAGGCCTTGTGGATACTGCAAGCAAGTGGACAATGTGGGGTAAACAGAATAAGTGGATTTGGTGCAGAGTCCAAAAATTGCCCATATAGGTCCAGTGCAGAGCAGAGTTATTTCTTACTTCTTATCCATTATCATCTACCATGTTGATTTCTGCAACCACCCCATCCTTTGCTGATATTACAGAGTGAACTGATGCTCAGATCACCAAGCATGATGACAATGATGAGAAGACTGCCAATGCCAAGTACACAGAGCAGAAGTGGAGAGTGAGGGCCTGGAAGGCAGAAAAAGCAAGGAGAAGGGCAGCTAAGGTGGTGGAAAAGATGGTGCAGAGGCTCACAAAGGAAACATCCATGAGATTATAGGTGAGTGCCAACCCATCTTGGATGAGTAACACTAATGTGTGTGGGGTAGGCCCAGGAAATAGGCATAGTAGCATCACAAGAATAAGAGGAAGGCCATAATAAGGAGGCCACTGCTGATGTGTTGGAGGTGTGAGGCTTGAGGACTTGACTGTGAGTTGGGGCAGGGAAGTCCTTGTCTTGCATGTCCTGCCAAGAGGTGAAGGTACAGTGTGAGAGACACCTAAGATGGGGTCAAGCAGCAGAGGAAATGGAGTTGTGGCAAGATTGCACATGATCACAGAGTCAATCAATGTGCTGAGCTGCATGATCCAGGCCCCAAACAACCAGGCAGAGGTACAGACAACCATGCTTCAGTGCTTTGCCAGGTTGGTCATGGAGGGATTCTTTCTGGAGTGGGAGGCACTGTAAAAGTCAGAAAAGAGTGAAGAATTGGAGAAGGTTGGAGTGGGGCTCAAGTGGCTTGATGACTCTGAAGCAGCAAGTGGGGCTATAGGGGGAGGAGAGAAAGTGTAGCTTCTATACATAGCAAAGTGAACAGAGAAGAGAGAGGACCAAAAGAAAGGATAGGTCAGAGTTGGTTTCTTCTAACTTGAAGATACTAGAGGTGGAATTGTTACGATTCACCCCTATTTTCCCTTCCTCCCACGGACGCCATTTCCTTTCTTCTACGATGACCCCCTTTCCACCCATCGGCTGATATTACTCATCACTTCATAGTCATCGTTTCCTTTCCACCTATAGCATTTCCCCCTCTTGCTTAGTCATAGTTCTTCTATGTAGTTCTACGACGTTCCTTTCCTATCCTAGCGATAGTTTCCATTTTCACCCTTGGTCCGTGCGCTTTCTGTTTTCTCTTAAATACCGGTCGCACGCACACATGTAACCTAAGCTATTTCTACTTGGGAATACACCAAGCTGATCGCCTACTATGAGTCTGTCTCGTCGTTCGCCTAGCCGACCTCCTCAACCCAGCCCCCTTTGTCCTCCTCCTAGTCCTTCTAGTCAGGCCTACGCCTCTAGATATCCCCACGTCTGGTCTAGCGCACGCTTCCATCGACGTCGTCTCGTGCCCAAGTCTACGCTCGCTTCTACCCGAATCAAGCGTAACAGGAATAGTCACTATTGGATGCCAAGCCAAGGAATGGTGGGATGGATGCTGTGTGCCAGAGGTGTGTTAGTGGATTCTTATTGTGTGGTCTGGCCCAATGGAGGAGCAAAAGACTGGAGAGAAGCAGAAATGCTGGAAAAAGATCCAATCCAGAAGTAGCTCATGGAGGCCATAGGCCAGTGCTGAAGAACCTGGAGAAAACAGATGCAGTCTCAACTGGGTATCCAGAAGGAGATAAGGGTACCTCAAGTTATTTGAGCCATAAAGAGGTTGAACAACAGGATGAGGTGACTTATTCCTAAAGATGTGCAGTCAGAGGTAACAGGAGGTCAGAGTGGTGTCAAAGGTGTCAGACCAGGACATCAAGGAAAGGTGATGTCGGGATATTGGAGTAGGATACATAAAGAAGACCAGATGACAGAGGTATGCAGATATGAAGGTCTGGAAAGGAAAAAATGCCAAGGAGGAGATTGGAGGAGAGATCAAAGGCATGGACATGATATGGTAGATAGCTCTCAGGCTCCTATTAGTTGTTTCCTTGATGTCGTTGTGGATTTTGGAGTTGAGCTTTATGAGTCCTGAAAGGGTTGACAAGTGTCTCAGATGCTTCAAGAGCTGGATGAAATAGAATTTCAAACAGAAGTGATCTGTAGCCCAGGTGAAGATTAATAAAAAATACAATTTGGGAAGGTTAGAGTTATGAGTTGGAGTGATCAAGGATGACCAAATGTCAGAGGGATGGGGCTAATGCCAAATTGGTGTTTTCAGGCTGATTGCAAAACCAGTCAGAATTGAAGTTGAGACATCAGAGTTGGCCAAAGGGCCAGGAGTTGGTGGTCAGACAGCAGGAAATCAGTAAAAATAGGTTCTATTACAAACCAGTTCCCCACTGTCTTTAACTCCAGAAGAGGAGGCATGTCTATTGGATATCCAATGCTAGGGGGTCCAGAGGTCTGGGAGGACCATGGGAAATTGGTCTGAAGATTCCTCAGAGTATATAGGAGTTCATAGAACTCCTAAGAGGTACTGGAAGGACAAGATTGGAGTTAGCATGAAATGGAATTGAAGGGGGCAGGACTTGGCACAGGACTTATGTGTCATGCCCTTGTGCACTATTGTGTTCTAATTTTGGAGTGAAGGTGCAGAGGTGAATCATGTATGGAGATAATCCATAAGGACAGAAGTGTAGTGGGAGAGTAAGAGAATGCAGACAAAGTCCATTAAGTGAAAAGTCAGAAGGCAGACATGAAGAGACAGGTGGTGTTATAGTTGATATTCAAACTGAGGAATTACAAGGTGAAGTACATAACTTATATACTTCCAGAGTTGCACCAGATTTCTAAGACAGAACAAAAGGTAACCAGAGTATTAGAAATTATAAATAAGACAGATAGGAGTATATACTAGAAGCTAGAGCTATGCAAGGCACAGGCTTGTTGGAGGGAGACAGAAAGCAAAGCTAATACAAAAAGAGTTAACATAATGTGGAACTGAGAACAAAAAAAGACTAAAGGGAATATGAAAGAGTCCAAGGGTCAGGTGACAAGAAGGTGGAGAGAAACACCCAGAGTTGATGTGGAGTTGAGTCAGAAGTCTGGACTTGGACTTGGATGGAAAATGGTATATAACAGGTTAGGAGAAGTGTTGGAAATCTTCAGAGAGCCAAAGTTACATTGGGGATTGGCATTCTGGTCAGCAAAAATCTAAACAAAGTGCTACTCTGCCTAAATGCTCAATGAAGCATATGTTAGGAGAGCTAGCAGGATCTAGCGAAGGTGCCTAAGAATCCAACAAAGGTGGCAGGAGTGTCCAAGGTGACTACACCAGGAGGAGAAAGGTCAGAAATAGAGGTTAAGGGGTCTGGAATCAAGGAGTTCAGATTTAGAAATAAGAGTGCTGCATTAAGCAACATAGGGGTTGGAGTTCCTGCTGGAGTTGGCAAGGAGGATCTATGGTGCTGTAAAAATGTGGAGAGTCAGAGTAAGGAGTGCAGCAGGGGGAATTGGAGGACTGGAGGTTAGAGTGAAGTTCCTGCTAGAGATTTTGTAAATGCCATGGACAAGGGAGTTAGAAAGGGCAGTGAAAGTTACAAAGGAGTGGCATGGTGAGATCCCATCTGAACCAGTATTCAATCCTAGGCAAGGATCAAATGCAGGGGCTGGATTAGGACAAGGATTAGGGGATAGAGGTTTCCAAAGTAAGGCTGGAGTTGGCACCAATGAAGGCAAATGATGTCAGAAGCAATCCATGAGCTAGGTAGACCATGTGACCAGCACAGCAGAGTATGGTGAGAGAGATAAGTGCTGTGGTCAAGCACATCTGGAGGTTTTTCAATCCCAAGAAAGAACTGACCAAGAGCAAAGGAGTAACTTTACTCAAGTCCAGAGTTTAGGAGTCAAATCCAAATGGAAGATCAGTTAGGAGGTACAGAAGTGGCCAGGTAATCATGGGAAAAGGCTCAAAGATCAGAGGTAGCAGAAAACAGCCTCAAAGAATCCAAAAAACAATGCAAAATAAGGATAGATCAAAGGTTCTGTGAAAGAGTTTGTTCTGAAAGAATTGGGGGTCCTAAGCTGTAAAGGAATAGAGCCAAGGAACAGGAGTTCAGCATACTTCTAAGGTTGAGTCCTAGCTAACTCTGGAATGACTGAAGTCACAGAGGAGAACTAAGGTTGTATTACGATTCACCCCCTTTTTCTCTTTCTTCTCACGGACACCGTTTCCATTTCCTCTACGATGACTCACTTCTCACACATTGGCCGATTACTCATCACTTGCCAGTCATCGTTTCCTCTTACCCAGTAGCGTTTCTCTCTCCGCTTAAGTCATACTTCTTCTACGTTGTTCTATAATGTTCCTTTTCTATCTCGACGATAGTTCCTTTTCTTACACTTGGTCCATGCACCGTTTCCTCTTCCTTAAATACGAGTCGTGCACACATGTATTTCCCAAGCTATTTCTACTTGACAATACATCAAGTCGATCGCCTACTTCGAGTTTGCCTTGTTGTTCGCCTAGCCGTTCTCCTTGACAACTTCTCCCGCCACGCTCCAACGTTCCCTTGTTCTACTCTGGTCAGGCTTACGCCTCTAGTACTCTCCGCATCCAGTCAAGCCTACGCTTCTGTCGACGTCATCTAGCCAGTCAAGTCTATGCTCGCCCCTGCCCGGATCAAGCATAACAGGTTGCAAATCTCAAGGAGAGCACAAAATGGATAAGCTACCATAGGCATCATGATGGCATACACAAGATACAAGATGGTGAGTGTTGAAGTCCAGAAAGACTCAAGGGTATTAGAGATATGCATGGAGTTACTAGATAATGGCTAGCTAGGCCAAGATGAGCCTGATAAGGAGTGTCAGATAATAAGGAATATGGAGTTCAGAGTTAAGGAGATCAGATTCCAAGGTTTCCAGAGGCACAGGGTCAGGGGCAAGGAGTGGATTCCAAAAGAGAGCAGAAATTAACAGCTCCAAATGAGTATAGCCATGGATAGCACATCCTAGGCCACAAAGATACATCTATGGGGCAAGCTTCCACTAAAGATAGTCTGGAGTTAGGAGAACAAACTCCAAAACTAAAAAGAACTTGGAGGTGGGGACAGATGTCAACAAGGAGAGGGTGTGATCAGAAGGCCACAAGGTGTCAACTATAAACGACCAAAATATCAGGAGGAGTATGGTGTTATGCGTAGCGTTGCGAATGAAGATCCGGAATGTCAGTATGCAACCGAAGTTCAATCCTAGGGTGCGGACGACGGGTCGGTCGTCAGGTCGAAGGTAAACGAAGGAGGTTCTCAAGGAGTCGCCTTGGAACTCACAGAGCACTTCAGTAGCGTGCAGCAGCTAGTAGAAGTCTGGGGGTTGAATCAAGACACAATGCTAGATTGTGCAGATCAAGAATGAGGCTACTGTACAGGCAGTGACGGTATAAGTACTCGACGATACGTAAGTGGCAGAAGTCCATAGAAATGGATGGAATGACTGCGGAAGGACAAATACATATGAGTCAGTGGGAATAGCGGAGAGACGACGCCACTGTGAGAGAAGCGGCAGAGGAGAGAGGCTGTCCATAGAAACGTACGGAATGATCAAGAATGAAGTCCAGGGCCTGTTCCGGTAGGATTCGAAGGAACAGCGTCAGGCCAGAAAGTGGGATAAAGGAGCTGCCGGTTCAGCAATACAATGAAAATGTAATGCTCCCAGCAGGGGCCAGGGTCGGAATAGGCAAAGGAAAAGAGGAAAACAGACTGACGTAACAGCACGACCGTAACATATGGAGAATATAATGATAGTGACAAAGTGTAAGTTTGAATATACTGTCACAAACCAGTTCCCCACTGTCTTTAACTCCAGAAAGAAGGCATATCCATCAAATATCCAATGCTAGGAGGTCTGGAGGTCTGGGAGGACCATGAAAATTCAGTCCAGAGGTTCCTCAAAGTACATAGGAGTTCTATGAACTCCTGGGAGAATACTGGAAGAACAAGGTCAGAGTTAGCATGGGATAGGGTCAAAGGGGATAGGATTTGGCACAGGACTTATGTGTCACACCCTTGTGCACTGTTATGTCCTAATTTTGGAGCAGAGATGTAAAGGTGGATCATAGAGGGTGCAGAAACAATCCATAAAGACAGAAGTGTAGTAGTAGAGTAAGGGGGTGCAGACAGAGTTTGTCAAGCAGGAAGTCAAGGGGTGGACATGAAGAGACAGGAGGTGTTATAGTCAATATTTGAACTAAGGTCTACAGTATGAAGTACATGACTTATATACTTCCAGAGTTGCACCAGATTTCTAAGATGGAATGAAAGATAACCAAAGTATCACAAATGATAAATAATCTGGAATGGAGAATCAGAGTATTAAAAATCATGAATAAGACAGATAGGGATATATACTGAAAGCCAGAGCTGTGCAAAGCATAGGCTTGTCAGAGGGAAATGGAAAGTGAAGCTAATATTAAAGGAGTTAACTTAGAATGGAACAGGAAACAAGAAGGAATTAAAAGGGATATGGAAAGGTCTGAGGGTCAGGTGATGAGAAAACAGAGAGAAACACCTAGATTTGGTATGCAGTTGAGTTGGAAGTCCAGAGTTGGACTTGAATGAAAAACAATATATAACACATTTAAAGCTAAGCATGGGTCAACAATGACACAGAGAGGAGATGGGATGGGGACGCATCATTGTTGTTGTAGTCAACATGGTGGGGGAGGGGCTGGGGCACTGCATCACTGTGCCCTCATCATCAGGACATGTCACCATTGGTGACAATGAGGTGGTAGTGGTGTGGTCACCACCAATGCACTGTGTCCCCCTTATCAATGACACAGTGGGAAAGTGGCCAGAGTGGCTGGGACACATTGTGGCATGCAAACACATTGCCCTCACACTCATCATCATCCACGTCCAGTGGCTAGTACACCATTATTATTGTGTATGCAGTGGTGGTAGTGGTTGCCATGACAGTTGCTACTTACCATTGCCATTTTTGGCAAACACCTGGTCATGGGTGCAGGTACAGGTGTGCCACCATGCTGTCATCAGTCACAATTGTCATCTTGGTAGTACAGCCTAGTACTTGAATTCAGTGGTGTTTGAAAAGTCATGTGACTTTTCACTACACTTTTCACTACACTTTTTGCTACACTTTCTTTGGTACCTGTTACAATTTGCCCCTTTCTTCCTCTTTCTTCTCATGGACACCGTTTCCTTTTTTCTATGATGACTTACTTCCTCCACATTGGCCAATTACTCATCACTTACTAGTCATCATCTCCCTCCACCCAATAGCATTTCTTTCTTTTTACTTAGTCATATTCTTTCGATTTGTTCCACAACATTCCTTTTCTATCTCGACAATAGTTTCCTTTCATACTCTTGGTCTGTGCACACTTTCCTTCCACTTAAATATGGGTCGCACGCACATGTATTCTCTAAGCTATTTCTTCTTGACAATACATCAAGTAGATCACTTACTTTGAGTCCATCTCATCATTCGCCTAGCTGCTCTCCTTGACGCCCTTCCTCCACCCTAACCAATATTCTCTCCTGACTCTAGTCAGGCCTATGCCTCTAAATCTCTTTGCATCCAGTCAAGCCTATGCTTCTGACGATGCTGTCTTGCTAGTCAAGGCTACACTCGCCCCTACCTGGGTCAAGCATAACAAAAGAAATAGCTTCTCAAGAATTGCCTACCATCATGTAGTGCCCATCCCACCATTGCTTGCCTACCATGCCTAAACCCCCACCTTTGGGGAATTCACAGAGACCCACAGACATCCACTCCCCAGAAATCCTCTAGTTTGCTGTCCTCTTCTGAAGATGTGCACTCCATTGACACAAAACCCCCATCCTCCACTCTTGAAACTGTCCAACTAGGACGAGACCTTGCACACCAGCTCTCTGCTAGCACTGTTATCCCCAGAAGTTCTACACCCCCATCCCCCACTCCTACCTCCAGACGTCCTCCACCCAGACCAAGAACCCCACCTTGCCCACCGACCTCCATGTCGGAACCCCCGAAGAATATGACAGATCCCCATCTAAAGCCACTCAATGGCTTACCTCTGTCCATTTATACCTTCTTATCAACGGAAAAATCTATGATGATGACGACAAGTGAATCGGATTCACTCTGTCTTATATGAAGAAAGGAACCGCCCTTACCTGGGCCTCCATCCGCACCCAAAAAGCCCTTGACAACAACACCTTCGGAACATTCAAGGACTTCATCAAAGACTTTGATAAAACATTCAAGAATACGAATGTTCAAGCCAAAGCCATCTCCTGGCTTGCCAACACCAGAGTACAGGACAACTCGTTCCTTCCAAAGTACCTCTTCCAGTTCAAACTCAAGGTTGTCAAAGCTGAGCTCAACAAAACTACCCATGCCTCCACCATCATCACCTATTTCCAAGCTGGAATTCCCTCCTGGCTCATGGACCGCATGTGCACCCTTGATACCTTCTCCACCACTGTCACCACATGGTACAACAAAATCGACCTCTTCATATGGAAGAAAAACCATGCTGCCCAGATCACTAAGCAACGATCTCACTCCACTACATCGTCCTTTCACCCCCGCACCAACACCCACACCACATAAAAAGATCCCAACACCATGGACATAGATCGCCTCATCCACCTTACATCCAAAGAATGCACCAAGTATATCAAAGAAGGCCTCTGCCTTCAATGCCACAAGAAGGGCCACTTTGCCTGAGAATGCCCCAGAACTACCCCTCCCCCTCTCCCACAATGCTCTAACCTTCATCCCCCTGCCAAAAAGGTAGGAACTGTCAAAGCCACTACAGCTTCCATCCAAGAAATCAATGAAGAAGAAGTTGTCATCAGATGACTCTCCACCAACCTAGACTCCGCCCTCGCAGAATACCAACAGGATTTTTAGAAAGGAAGTGCTCCCTGACGCAAGTAGCTTCCATACACAATGTAACAGTATCTCAGACCAAATTGAAACCCCACTCTTTGTACATCCTGATTCAACTTATCACCTCTGAGAACACCCTCAAAGTCATCGAAACCACTACCCTCTTGGACAGCAGTGCCCAGATCTGCTGCATTGACTGGGATTTTGTCAAATGTAACCACGTTCCCACCATGAAACTTCCCTCCCCTTTTCTCATCCAAAACGCTGATAAATCCACCAACACAGAATGCTGATACGAAGCAATCCTCTTCATTAAGATTGGCGACATAACCCAGAAAATCTGCTTCTATGTCATGAATGGTGGAAAAAAAAACATTATCCTCGAACACCCCTGGTTTGCCACTACCAACCCCAGCATTAACTGGAAAAAAGGCACCATCACCATCAACCCAGCAAGGGACCAATCCCTTGACCTATCCTTCTCCCACCTCGCCACCTGTACCTCCCATTTATCCAAGAACTCCTGACCTACCCCCCCTGCTTCCAAATCCTGAATTTCCAAACACACCTCCCTCGACTCTCAAGAGATGGAAGGCCTCTGCTGATATCTCAACACCAAGCTGCCAGAACGATTCATAGAGAGAGCCCATTTCATCCACACCATCAATTGCATTGAGTGATGTGGATCCTGCTTTGTAAACCCCCAACTCTTAGCCATGGTGCAAAAGATTACCACCTCTACCCTCCTTGCCCAGGAAGTGGCTTTTTCCAAGCCAAAACCTATCCTCCCACCACAGTACTCCAAATATGCATCTGTCTTTGCCGACAATGCCAACACACCATTACCCCCATCATGACCTTACGATCACGCAATCAATCTCACAGATTCCTTCGTCCCTAAAATAGGGAAACTCTACCCCCTCTCCCCCAATGAACGACAAGCCACAGACGACTTCATCAACAAACACCTCAGATCCAGAAAAATCCACCCCTCCAAATTCTCACAGGCATCCCCTTTTTTTTTTGTCAAAAAGAAGGATGGCAAGCTCAGACCCTGCCAAGACTACCAATACCTCAACAAACACACAGTCTGAGACACCTATCCCCTCCCCCTCATCTCCAACCTCGTCAACAAGCTCAAAGGAGCTAAACACTCTTCAAAGTTCAACGTACGATGGGGCTATAACAATGTCTGCATCAAGGAGGGCAACCAATGGAAGGCTGCTTTCATTACCCACAGAGGACTCTTCAAACCAACGGTCATGTTCTTTGGCATGACCAACTCACCCCCCATCTTCCAACAGTTCATGAACAACTCATTCTATGACCTTATTGCAGAAGGATGGCTCGTCATTTACATGGACAACCTTCTTATCTTCTCCGACAATGAAGCTGAACACGAGGAACAGACCAAGAAGGTCCTTCAATGGATGAAAGAACTCCAACTCTGCCTAAAGTTGGAAAAATGCACCTTCTCAGCCAAGGAAGTAGAATACCTTGGCATGATCATCAAACCAGGTAAGATCACCATGGACCCTGTCAAACTCACCGGAATCGCAGAATGGCCTACCCCCACTTGTGTCAAAGATGTCCGTTCCTTCTTAGGATTCACGAACTTCTACCAACGCTTTGTCCCCCACTACTCCAATATCACCTGACCCCTTCTCAACCTCACCAAGAAAAACCAGCCCTGGGCTTGGTCCACTCCCTGCCAGGATGCATTTGACCAGCTCAAACACTGCTTCATCTCTGAACCCGTCCTCAAAATGCCTGACCTCTCTCAACCCTTCACCATTGCCACCGACACCTCCAAACATGCCTCTGGAGGTGTACTCCTCCAACACAACTCCAACAGTGAATGGCACCCCTGTGCCTACATCTCTCAGACATTTGGATCTGCTGAACGTAACTACAATATCTATGACAGAGAACTCCTCGCTGTCATGAGAGCCCTTGCCACCTGGCACCACTACCTCCTCAGTGCTGTCACCCCGGTTCAGGTCTTCACTAACCACCAGAACCTCACCTACTTCTGCCAACCTCAGAAACTCAATTGCCAACAAGCACGTTGGCTCCTTGACCTCTTCAAGTTTAACCTCAAGTTCACCCACGTCCCTGGCACCCAACTGGGTGCACCTGATGCCCTCTCCTGCCACCCAGACCATTTCCCTACCACCAACACTGACAATGAAGACATCACCCTTCTACCCCCAGAACTCTTCATTAACCTTATCGACACTGAGCTAGTCACCAAGATCGCTCAATCCTCTGAATCTGACCCCCTCATCCTCCAGTCCCTTCACTCTCTCCCTGGCGAAATTCCCACCAAATTCCACTCCTGCCTCTCGGACTGGCAATTTGATGCCGGTATCCTAATATACCAAGGACGGGTCTACATTCCTGACTCCCCTGACCTCCATCGCTCTGTCATTCAATGACATCACAACCACACCACTGCCAGCCATCCCGGCTATCTCAAAACCCGACAACTCGTTGCCAGCGAATTCTGGTGGCCCAGACTTGCCACATTCGTCCGAAAATATGTTGAAGGCTGCGCAATTTGCCAGCAAAACAAAGCCAACACACACCCCACTCACCCCCCACTGTCTCCTATCTCCTCCTCCTCCACCCGCCCCTTCCAACAGATCTCGTGTGATCTGATCACCAACCTTCCCCTTTCAGACAGCTTCAATACCCTTTTGGTCGTGGTCGACCATGGGCTTACAAAGGGGGTAATCCTATGCCCAACCAAGAAAACCATTGACACCTCAGGCATTGCCACTCTTTTTCTTGCCAAAGTCTACTCCCACTTTGGCCTTTACGACAAAATCATCTCCGACCAAGGCCCCCAGTTCGCCTCCACCTTTGCCAAAGAGCTTAGCAGGATACTGGGCTACAAGCTCACCCTCTCCACTGCCTACCACCCCCAAACAAACAGCAAAACCAAGCATGTAAACCAGGAAATTGAAACCTACCTCTGGATCTTCTGTGGCGCCAACCCCTCCTCATTGGTGCAATTCATTCCCCTTGTTACGCTCGACCCAGGAAGGGGCAGGCGTAGTCTTGTAAGACCTGAGGACTAGGGACGAAGAGCGAAGTGTCCTAGGGATTTCCTAGTGACAGGCGTCTGTTATGGTACGCAGAGAGATGAGGAACAAAGAAGTGTTTCGCAACGACAACAGTCAAAGCAACACAGAGGTCTTTCAGAAGTAGACCTAAGACTTTTAGCGAGGACAAGGCCTAAGCACCGGCTTAGGAATAGGACAAGAGAGCGCTTGGATTCAGGTGGTAGTACAAGAAAGACAAGCGTGGGGAACTAATGGTACAGGAGTGGTCGGTTTATATACAAGGGAGAAAGAGGATGACATAAGCAGGGATAGAAGGTCATAGAATGTTATGGAACATTCATGACAAAGTGTCTGTGATAAGAGATAAGCAAAGGCAAATGGAAGGAAGCCGGTTAGCATGCAAATGGCTATTGGAGGATAGGGAATACGGGTATGGTAGTAACTGGCTGAGAGAAATGAGCGTCCAACGCATCACTGGAATGGACTAGGAAATACAAGGACAACAAGCATGACAAGGAAAGAAAAGAGAAGAAGAATAAATCATGACACCCCTTGCCAAATTCACCCATAATCACCACCCTCACTCCATAACCAGTAACTCCCCATTCTATCTCATGATGGGATATGAACCCTGTTCCCTACCCACGATCATCTCAGAAACCAACCTCCCTGTGGTCAAAGACTGCCTCCATACACTCACTGCCACACAAAATGAGGCACTGGCTGCCCATGAACTTGCTTGTCAAACCATGAAGGCTCGGAACTTCCACAGCTTCACCCCCTTCACTAAAGGAGATAAAATCTGGCTTCAAGCCAGAAACCTCAAATGGTCCATTGCGAACCCCAAATTCGCTCCCAAGCGTGAAGGCCCCTTCACAATCACTGCCATCTTATCCCCTATCACCTACCAACTCTGACTTCCTCAGACATGGAAGATCCACAATGTGTTCCATGCTTCCCTGCTGTCACTCTATTGCGAAAACAGCATACATGGCTGGAACTTCCCCCAACCACCTCCGGAATTAATAGAAGGCGAGGAACACTTCGAAATAGAACGCATTGTGTGACATTGTGGCCACCCGTCAGCACACCACTATCTGATCCACTGGAAAGGATACTTTGCAGAAGAAGACTCCTGGCTCCCAGAAACGGAACTCCAATCAGCCCTCGAAATTCTCACAGCCTACAAAAAGTCCCACCACTCTGCCTTTTCCCCCAAACACAAATAACCACCCACCACTGCAGCCACTCAACCCACTGACATGTCTGCCCCACCTGCTTACTCCTCTGCCACCGCCCTCGCCAACATCACCATCCCAGTCTTTGGCCGTCACCTAGCTGATGCATTTGAAGACAACAACACCTTACTTTCCCTCATGCTCTCTGATCCTGGCTATGCCCTTCACCTCAACCACATCCTAGACACCAACTCCCCCCTCGACTGGCTGGTCTGTGCTCATGGCCATATTTTAGTACTTGAAACCTTTCTCAACTACGCCCTCTCCCTGAGTGAGGACTCCCCCACTCCTGACATGGCCCTGGCTACAATCATCATCCACACCAACTTGGTGCAACTCAGGAATCATATCATAGCCACCATGAACCAACTCTCCATGATAGACCTTCTCGGGAACATCGACCAAGTACTGCAAGCCCATTCCTCCGCCACCGTTACCCTTTCCCCACCCCCAGGCCTTTCCCTCCCCATATGCCCACCATGCCCTCATACCCCGTACCCTACTACCCCCTCAGCATCATCCAGACCCCTCACCGAGGCAGAACTCGCTGCCTGTCAAACCACAGACCCCCACCCCTGTCCTAATCCGGAACTCCTGGAACTCATGTACATCCAAGCTGACCCCATCCTCCCTCACTCCCATACCCACTTCAAAGACACCTGCTTCATATGCCACCGCTTAGGTCATCAAAGGAAGGACTATCAATTCTATCAGTGCCCCCACTGTGTCACCTGGGCCCCAGGCCATTCCCAAAGTTATTGCCCCCTCCACCGCCGCCCAAACTGCCAAACCTCCCACTCCTCATCCTCATCCTTCTCAAACCGCCATTCCTGCCACATGTCTCTTGGTTCCACCCTTCCAGTTTACCCAGAACCATCCGACACTGGAGCCACTGTCGCCCCATTTACCTTCCTCCCAGAAAGAGGATTGACCTCCACCGAAACCCATAGGCTGTTAGGTCAGCAACCTCCCACTCCTCCCTTTGCTCCCCAACCCACAGAAGATCTTGAAGATGACACGGCAGACCCTATCTTGGACTACGGCAACTATCACGACTTCCATGACGCAGAAGCACACACAAACATGTGCAATTCCCCCGGGGGACATGGTCTTGACAATTTCTAGTAGTCCTTGTGGCTACTTCGGACATAACAGAGGGGTAATGTTATGATTTGCCCCTTTCTTCCTCTTTCTTCTCATGGACACCGTTTCCTTTCTTCTACAATGACTTACTTCCTCCACATTGGCCAATTACTCATCACTTACTAGTCATCATCTTCCTCCACCCAATAGCATTTCTTTCTCTTTACTTAGTCATATTCTTTCGATTTGTTCCACAACATTCCTTTTCTATCTCGACAATAGTTTCCTTTCATACTCTTGGTCTGTGCGCACTTTCCTTCCACTTAAATACGGGTCGCATGCACATGTATTCTCTAAGCTATTTCTCCTTGACAATACATCAAGTAGATTGTTACTTTGAGTCCATCTTGTCATTCACCTAGCCGCTCTCCTTGATGCCCTTCCTCCGCCCTAACCAATGTTCTCTCCTGACTCTAGTCAGGCCTATGCCTCTAGATCTCTTTGCATCCAGTCAAGCCTACACTTCTGACAACACCATCTCACTAGTCAAGGCTACGCTTGCCCCTATCTGGGTCAAGCATAACAGTACCCACAGTGTGGATGTGGGTATGGGTATGGATATCAGTGATCCATATCCACACCCATACCCACCACATACCCATACCCACAACCCACATGGATTGGGCATACCCATGCTCAGCCCTAAACACATTCCAATCTCTGGGATTTTATATCAGGTATGGAAACTGCACCTGACCCAAAAATAGCCATTATATCTGCAGTCAATGCATTCATATTATGCCAACTCAAAGCTGCTGCCAAGGTTGCACTGTATGTTGATGATAGCCAAATAATTCACATCCAAGGTGATGATCCAAAGGTCATCTGGGACATGCTCACCAGTATCCACTGCACTCATGGTCCTTCCACCCAGCTTGCTGCTACATATATGCAAGTTCTCATGTATGGAAAAATATGCCAACCAATCCATCACATCATGAATTAGCAATGTCAAGACTCAGGCACACCTTATGAAGGACATCAGAATAGTACTGCCAGATCTCCTTATCATCATCATTCTCACATCTGGCCTCCCTCCTAACTATGACTTTGTCATTATTGCTCTTAATGCTGTCAAATCTGCTGAGCTCACTCTCAAACTTGCTATTTCTCACCTGCTCAATGAAGAAGAGCACCACCTCAGTCACAAGCAATTTGATAAGTACAAGTCATCACTTATTATGGGCAGATCTAACAGCTCCAACACCACCTTTCTCACTCATTCCCACACTAATATCACATGTTTTCAATGTTAACAAGAAAGGACACTATGCTAAAGACTATTCAAAGGAGAAGGAACACACTGCTTTTGCTGATGACTTACCCAATGCTGCATGGTGATTTTCATACTTCACATAGGTTGCTTTATTCTTTTATTTTGTGTGTTCAGACTTGTTTGTGCTTCCAGGGATGCACTATTTTTTTATTCCATTTCATTTGTTCACTCAGACTCTCTCACAACTCTGGAAGTGTGTTGGAGTGATCACTTGTAGTCCTTGTTACACTTACATAATCCAATACTTTACTGGTAGTACTGCTGTACCATAGCTTTCCCTCATCTGCTATCACCAATAACCTATCACTGACCTGCTACAACTGATCACCCATTGCAGGCTCTGGCACCTGACTTTTCAACACAGAAGTGGCCAGATAACCATGGGTAAAGTCTCAAATGATAGCAGAGAACAGCATTAGAGGTCCAAAGGATGAAACAAATTTGGAATAGGTTAAAAATCCTGTAAAGAAATTCATCCTGAAAGGGCTGGAGGTCCCAAGCTGCAAGGAAAGTAGAGCTAAGGGATAGGAGTTCAGCATTTTCCTAAGATTAAGTACTAAGTAACTTTGGGATGACCTGAGTATCAAAAGAAGAAACAGGGAGTATGAATGTCAAGAAAAGAGCAGAAAGGAATGCATGTTGACTGTAATACCAAATGGGCATAGAGTTGGGTTGAAGGGAGCAAGGACTATCAATGCAGAACTTATGTGTTGTGTCCTTCATAACAGGATGTGGTGAATGACAACAATGCAAAAGGTGCACCAATGCATCTTTTGCACTGTTGTTATCCATGGTGTCTGGTAGCTACCCACAAGTGTTTGGGGTGCAGGTATCAGTACAGGTGCACATTTGTAGCACCTGTGGATACACCTGCACCTGCACCATGGGTGTGGGTGTATCAACAGGTACAGGTGCAGGTGCCAGTGCTGCCATCCAAGGGTACACCTATGCATTTTCCTATTGAAAAGTACCTTGCTTGTCAGTGCTTACTCAAGTTCTCCCATGTCACAATAGGATTATTTGACACAGCCTGCAGAATGTCAAGATTGGGGTAAAAGATAGACATAGTTTTCAAACTCTACTGGCTACATCCACTCCATGTATAATAACTATGATTCAGAAAGTTGGCTCAAAATTAAGCTGAGAATAGCATCAGGATAACCATCATGAAATCCACAAATAGCACACAATAAGTGTATTCCAAAATATGAATGTAATTGTATTTCACATGATGAGGTGTCTAAGAATAACTCAAAAAAGGGACATCATGACCAGAGACTGGTTAGAAAATGGGTAAACATATGAATGGATGATGGTGCTGGCTGCATGTTTAAAGCTATATCTGCTTGGTCATCAGATACTCTTGGAGCAAAGTAAAATCCTAGAATGAGAACCAGGTAACTGAAAGCACATTTGTTAGTCACTATCCCCGAGCATAGTGGAATTGCATACCTGAGAATAAGGATGCTCCCTCGATGATAGTTGCTCTTCGCTTCGATATATGTATAGGTCATCAGGAATACTGCGAGGATGATGACCACAACGTCCCAACGCGGGAAGATGAGACTAACATGAGAGTCGTTGAGATCTACTTAGACCTTACTTTGAGGAAGATCAACTCACGTGAACGTGTATGCGATTTCGCCCATTTTATCGGGTGCATACCAAGCAGAGAAGGCCACCATGGCGGGGATTTGTAGAAGACACACCTGCAACGCATACGCAGAGCCGATTTCCATGCTTTTGTGGGAATAAGTCAGCGGCAAGGAGATGTAGAGTATTGATCAACACATACCTCAATGCAATGTTCTCGTTTAAAGCAAATGAGATGGCATTCATGAATTCCGTGGTATTGGGAATGAGGGCGAAAAGGGTGATACCAAGGAACTTTTCGTCGATTCCCGAGCCCTTTAACACGAAGTCCACGACATCGATCAGAAGATCTGAAAACTTCATCAATTGTAACAATACCACCACTCGCGTTGCACTTACCCGCAATAACCGCGTAAAGCGCAGTGCACGCCAGCAATACGGCAGCGCTGGTCGTCCTGCTCCATTCGGGAGCCTCATGTCCAGTGTGACCACCGCTACCAGCGTCTGGATCGCCTGTAACAGAAGTCCTGAGTCGCGCTGGAGAAATGGCTTGGCCCTGTTGATGCCTCAGCGCACTAACGGTTGCAACAGCAACAGCTCGCGTGAAATCGTCTCTGGACAGGCTCTCGGGTAATTGAGTGTTCTTGATTGCTAAGTCTACACTTTCCATGAGTGGCGTAAGATGCTGCTGGGTTTGAGGTGGTGGCGCATACGATACACGTCTGACCGTGGGTGAGGTAGGAGAACGAGACATTCCGGCTTGCTGCTGAACAGGGTGGGACTCAACTAGCTTGGGAGCCGCAGACTGGGAACTGGAGGTTATATCATGCTCAGGCGCGGGATCCACACGCTTCTGTGTTTCTCGGATAGCGGGATGCGGCGCAGCGTCGGACGTGCGCTGATATCCAGAGAGGCGGTGTGACGGCGGAATGTCCAAGGAATGTAGCAACGGCTGGGGGTTCTGCCAAATCTGGGTAGCGTGTGTGCGTAGAGAGAACCATAATCCTACAAGATACGACTGGAAGACTATGAGTAATCTCAGGCGGTAATGAAACTATTTCTGTACTTACAAACAAGAGAATCGCTGCACAGAAATACATCAAGCTCTTGACGGTCGATTGGTAAAATGGGTCCATGACAGGGTCCGGGTGTTGGTAGGAGCAGTGATCACACTTCCAATTTGGAAGGCGTTGGCCGGGACCGTGAGGACAACCACTGCAGACCAACTGGAACTAGGTCACAGAACGCACGAGGTTAAAATTGGAATACGGAGGATCTGGTCATACTTACGTTCCCATAGATCTGGTAGAACAACGTCGGTGTAAGAGTGCCGATAAATGCCATGATTAACATCATGCTCGTGACTCCTGCGCTCTTGGCATTGAACTTTTGCTCCTTTTTCCTGAGGGCCCCCGCACACATGCTCGTGCCTGGCATCAAGAGAACTCCTGCGAGCAGACTCCCTACGATCGATCCTTCGACGAGATGTCCCTTACCCTGAGTAAGGGCGATGGAGTACAGGATGACTTCGATGAAGGAACCAAACGTAGCATTGATGACGGCACCCATTCCGATCGAGGACTGGGCTGAGATGGAAGCAACGGCCATGCCAATGAAGTAGGACAGCGGTATCACACTTGCGAGACTCATGATAAATATGAGTGATTGAGACGTGATGAAGGCAAGTAGCGCTGGAACATGCTCGGAACGCTCGGCCAGAGGGAGTAGCACGAAGCCGTCGAATATGACGAAAAATACGAATGGAAGGAGGTTGATGAAGATAATGTTAACCCCACCAACAGTGTATTTGTAATAATTCCACCCTATCGCGCGATATACGCAAAGTAGCACCGTTGACTTTGGTAGTCCCGAAGTCGAAGGCGCAGTTTGGCCCTGGGATAATCGGGGATGTTTGACGGAATACTCCACAGGAGGCGCAGCTACTGAATTTGACGAGTCAGATGGCACGGTAGTTGAAACTTCGGCATGGGTGGATGCAACTATGACCAAGGGAGGAGGGGAGCAAAATCGGAGTCTCGTTGGATCGGCGACCATATACTTTATTAACGCCCAATTCAGCTTCGCCATGGGGATGGTGATGATAAGTGCCCAGCATGCGATGCAGGTTAAGAGCATGAGAGGCGCGATCACGGTGGAAAAAGCAATCCAGAAAATAGTGCGACCTAACCAATCTTCCGAAACTGTTTGGTAAGCATCAGTTGATGCGGTAGGTGACGGAGCAGCTCCGTAGGACTTGGAAGGTAAGAGAAATTGCTGTGTATGAGCTGTCGGGAGCAAGGATGTGCCCTCGTCTGGAGATTGAGTTTGCACGTACGCCTGGGCCTGGCATGGAGTGAGGGTGGTAATAGCCGGAGCCGTGGGCAGTGAAGTTCTACTTCTGTCGCCACCTTCTTCCAGTTGATTTTCCTCGTCACCTCCGTCTTCACTGTCACCCTCGACGTACTTTCCAAAGGGCCATACGACATACCAACCCAATCCAAAGACCAACGTTGAGTATCTGCGGCCGCCCAAGGGCACGAAGAACAAGATGGCCGAGATAGAAAAACATGCTGCAGCTAACCACCAACCAAAGCAGACAACCCAGAAAACGTTCCCAGGCAGCAGGTGACGTTCTGCTTGTGCGGAAGGGATCGAATGTAGCGCAGCGTCTGCATTTCGCGTAATGGACCTAGACTTCTTGTACAAGGCAGGTTTCCAGATACGTAGACCGAAAGGATGCTCGACGTTTATGAGAGACTGGCGATCTTTGAGCGTGATAAGGTCCCCGTCGTCCTCCCGGATTCGGTCAGCGTCCTCGCTCTCGGGGCTGTCATCCGATTGTGTGCTGCTCGGGGTGCCACTTCTAGCCCTGTCCCCGGTGGAGCTGGGGGACATGTTCCTGTGAAGAGGTTGACGGGACGTGGGGGAAAGTGAACGACTGCTACGGAAAGTGAGGATGAGGGTAGGTTGGAGGTAAAACTCGACGTACGTGAGCCCCCGGCTATCGCCTTCGTCCTGCCCGCCTCCAGAAGACTCGTAGAGCATTAGCTGGTTAAGCAAGCGAATGGCCTAAAGTTCTGGTGTGGTGGTGAGGTTGAACCCAGTTTTCAAGGATCCTGCCGCGCTGGTTGCTATAAAAGAGGAACTTGGCTAGTCTGGCATACGCAATAGGTTTGTCAGACTCAGTATTACCCGCAACGCAATGCTAGTATGTGTATACTGTAGTATATTTACTTAAAGAAAGCACCACGGATGAAAGACGAATTGCATTAAGTTAGCGTTTTGCAGGCTGTCACTTCCGCAACAACTTCTCTCGCAGCTCGGCGCCCTTCAACTGAGCTCGCAAATATTCCAGACGGTCGTGATACCTAGCAGTCACTTCTTGTCGCCGACGCCGGATATCGAATAGCTCAGCCTCAAGCGCAGTCATCTCTGAATCTTCATCCATCGTCGACACCGAGCCTTGTAGCCTCACCAAGTTGATACTCGACACACTCCCTAGCTCTCCCAAACGTGCATGCGCGAGTGCGGGAGACGTCGAGGAATGTGGGACACGCGCACGAGACGATAACGATGACATCGATCTCTTTCGGTTCGCTGCTGCGGAGGCTGCCAGTGGACAAGTTGTCCGAAGCGGCGGGTTAAGGCGTTGAGAACGTGGTTGGGAAACGTTAGTCCCATATGAGGTGGTAGACCGGAGGGAAACGCCATCAGCATCGGACCCATGATGGGGCGTTCCCCGACCCGATGCACTGCTGCCAGCAGTAAGAAAAGGATCGCTATATTCTCCGCCATTCCTACGATTCTTGCCGGATATTGAAGGTGAGCGGGGTAATGGAAGGTGTCCTGTCGCATGCTGACTCCGGGTCAGCGCACTAAGCTCTAGTCCATTGAATGCATCAAGAAGCCTCCGGCCCTCTGCCTCCATTGCTTCTATCTCGAGACGGATATCTTGAGATGATTTCACCTTGTCGTCGTCCGGCGACGCATCGCTTGTAAGGATCGAAGGGGAGTATTTTGGGTCAGGATTTCGAATTGGAAAAGAGGAAGGAGGTGTCACGGTGCCTAGCCGTCGTATACTCCGAGAAATCGAATGGTAGGAAGCGCTGCCAAGCAAGCGAAGCTTGGCGTGCGACTGCGTAGACATCGCACTAAGATCGGATCGCGGTTCGGGTGGCAGGGCCGGACTGACTTTTCTCACGTCTGGGGGTATGACTCTGCGTTTGAAAGGACTGGACGCCAAGGAAGCCAGAGAGGGTGTGCTGGACTCGCTGATGGGGCTGTCCTGCGTTGAGGTCGTACTGATGCGACGACTACCTCCACGCTTGAACAGGTTGGACACGACTGATGTGACCGAAGATTTGGATCGAACGGAGGGTGTCCTGCGGGACTTGACTTGAAACTGATGTGGGCTATAAGCCAGGGGGTTGAGCTGCGAGCCTGTGTGGCGACGCTCAGTTGCGACGAAGAGAGGTGCAGAATGGCTCAATTGGCTTGCCTTCATGAAGCGAGCGACTGTGAGAGCTCAACGAAATGACAGGTATCTCTGTGGGAACAGGGGTGCGACTGGCAAGACGCTCGAATATGTTTTGCCGTAGTAGTCGGTATTCCTCGTCGCTGTGAAAAAGCACTCTTCATTGCCCTGCACTCTCTCGGAGACTTTGGGGGTACTTACTTGAGCAGACCTTCTGCATTGGCAGCTGCCAAATCGTCGAGGCGCTGTGCGAGGGTGGAACTGTCTTGCAAATGTGAACCTTGGCGAGACCACAGCAAAAGGTAAATACGGACGTTATCGCATCTGTTTGTGCCCGGGGCGCCGACCTGGGACTGGAAAAGAAACCCATCTCCCGCTGCGGCCGCAATGGACCAATCGTCAGGTTTCTTTATGGACTACGAGCGGAATGAAGTAACCGCGGGACGAGCCGAGTGTCAGAGGGCTTCCATTTCACGTTAATCAACCGAGAAATGTAATGGAGGACTCCCGACACCCTGTCTCGGTGCCGCCGTGTCAAGCGACGTTTATTACCCGTACTGTAGCGCTGCATGTCACCCATGTTGCTTAATGTACTCACGCATTTCAAGTGTCGACAGGCTGGCCTCTGCGCAAGGCGCTTCTCAACGGCTGGTGGCATTCCACCACCTTTGGACGGGACGAGGGTCCTCGATCTGACAAGGGTGCTGGCCGGTCCAACCTGTTCCATGCTCTTGGCAGACCTGGGGGCGGATGTCATTAAAATAGAAGAAATATCCAGGGGAGATGACACACGTCAGTCGTCCGCGGTTTCACCTCATTCTCGTTTGATGGGACCTCACAGTAGTGATTAGGATCATGGTCACCCCCATCTGCCCCCGTGATACAGGGTGCACCCAGCGAAGCTTCTCATCTGCCACCAGAATCTGCCTACTTCCTTGCGGTTAACAGGAACAAAAGATCGATCACTGTCGACTTCAAGCGAGCCGAAGGCCTCGAAATCCTAAAAAAGTTGGTCAAGTCCTCGGATGTCCTTGTCGAAAACTTTGTCTCTGGAAAACTCGCTTCCTTGGGTCTTGGCTGGGAAGATTGCCGAAGAATCAACCCCCGGCTCGTCTATGCTTCAATCACTGGTATCGAACCCTCTTTATGGCGTTTTCATCTCATCTACAACAGCTTACTAGGTTATGGCCAGACTGGGCCTTATCGCGAAGCCGCAGGCTACGATGTTATTATCGAAGCAGAGGCAGGCCTGATGCACATGTTAGCCTATTGTTTCTATTCCCTCCTTCCTGTGTGTCATAATCCACCACAGCACAGGCGAAGCTGATCGCGCCCCATCCAAAGTCGGAGTGGCTGTCACTGATATCATGACAGGCCTCTATGCCCATGGCGCCATTATGGCAGGGTTACGCTCTGTGAACCAAACCGGTCAAGGCGTATGGATTGACTGCAACTTATTTGAGACTCAGGTAAGATCGTACCTTTTCATATTCCACCATCCCCTCTCAGGTCGTCCAGCTCGCAGGGCTTGCTAACATAGCTTCTAACTACCTCATTGCCGGGCAAGAGGCTTCTCGCCACGGAACTGCACACCCTTCCATAGTACCGTATCAGGTTTTCCCCTGTGAAGATGGCTTCTTAATGATCGGTGCGGGAAACGACAAACAAGTACACAGCTTCATTCATTTTGAACGTGTCTCGATTGACCCGCTGATCTTCTCCAGTTCAGGCTTCTCGCTACCACGATCCTCCAGAAGCCTGAGCTGACAAACGACACTCGCTTTTCGACAAATACGGCTCGTGTAGCCAACCGGGCAGCACTCGTGGACATAATCTCTACGGCTCTGAAACAACATAATAGAGATTACTGGATCGAACGGTTGACTGGGGTTGGGTTTGTACCATTTAAATGAAACATTTCCTGACAAAAATGACCTTGAGATCTATGCAAGCATTCCGTTCGGGCCGATCAACAACATCGGTCAGACGTTTGCACATCCCCAAGCCATTGCGCGTGAGTCCACGGTAGAAATCGGTGTACGTGTCTCGCTTGCGGCGCAACGTGCTTGCAGGACTGAACGTCGTTCTTCTGATAGCATCCTCGTGCAGGGAAAATCCGTGTGGTTGCACCGCCGGTTACCTACAACGGCAAAAGAATGCCAGTGAGACGACCGCCGCCTTGGCTTTCACAACATACCACGGAGGTATGTCCCCCACATCCACATCGTTGTCACCGGCTTCTAATGTGCGTCTACAGATCTTACAGGAGTTAGGGTATTCGATTAATGAAATCACGAGGCTGCGTGCGAGCAAGGTCGTGTAGTGTGTGTGCCGAGCGGAAAGAAATGGGGTACTGGGTACCAAGGTAGCCTCGTGATCGGACGTCCGCTGTGGGTCGACTCGCAAAGCTCGAACCGTAATGAACATGGTGTGCGTATTTGCAATCGCACAAGAGGGTTATGCCATTGGGGGTAATGTCCGCTCTCCGCTGTTGTACAAGGGGGGTATGTTCCGCGTATAGAAACGGGCAATGCGGCTGTGATGCGATCTCAAGGTCGATAATCAGTCGGCTGTCCACTTATGTACTTGGCTCCGGAAGAGATCCCTCTGGCCCGTCTGACTTATAGTCTATTTCATTGTTCATTACCCTCGATATTTCCTTTTACCTCTCTTTCTTTCTTCCATGGTCATGTCTTCTCGTTTCGCAGATCCAACAACAATGCGGACCCGGTCCCCCATTTGTCATGACGAAACACCCAGACGGCCTCCTCCTTCCCCTTCCAGCAATCGCGTCATCGTCGACATGGAGGTATTCCAACAGATACTCGACCTGGACGAGGAGGGCGACCAAGAGTTTTCGAAAGGCATGGTCAAAGATTATCTCGCACAAACACAGGCGACCATTAAGCTCATGGACGAAAGCTTGTACGCCGGTTTGTCCCTACAGAGTGGTGTTGACGTCTCATTCGCTCCCAGCGGAAAACATGAGCTGACACAGCTTGGCAAGCACGGTCACTTCCTCAAGGGCTCCTCCGCTGCTTTGGGGGTCGTTCAGGTACAAGAAACCTGCGAGAAAATACAGCATCTTGGCAATCGGATGGACCCCGACAAGGAGCCAGAGGTCAAGATATCGGCTGAAGATGCGCTTGCGAGGATCAGGCCGTTACTCGCCAGGCTGAAAAGTGAACACTCCGCCGCGGACAAATGGCTGAAGAATTTCATTGCTGGTGGATGTAAGTCTTGAGCCCCCCTGGAAATCCAGTGGCCCATGGACTTTGTGGATCCGATAGTTGCTGTGCGATGGGGGTGTACTACGTCGGCCGGATTTGATAGACTGCGGTGACGAGCCGTGCGCAAGAGACATCCGTTGTTCTTTCTGCGACATAGGAAGGCTGTATCAGTTCTGTACGGTGACCATTTTGTCCGCATTATAATCTTACTCTTACATCCTTTGTTCCATTACCTACGCTGTAGTTCCTACCAGAACGCTGTGTATTCTTTTAATCACTTTCGAGCTTACTTGCCACTTTTCATATGTTTGTCTTGACTCGACGCGTCCACGCCCACCCATCATCATGAACCACGAGAACCTTGTACTTCCGACGCCCGGGCAGTTTCATGCGTTCCCGTACGACCCGCCCTATTCCATACAGACAGACCTCATGAAACATGTCTATTCTTCTATTGAGCAAAGGCAAATCACGATCGTCGAGAGCCCGACAGGCACAGTGCGGCTGAGTCGGATCATGGTTCCCGCTCTCGGTTTGATGACGTTTTCTACAGGGAAAAACTCTGAGTCTCCTCTGTTCAAGCTTAACTTGGCTCACCGACGAAAAAGAACGTGCGCGCAAAGGACATATTTCACAACAAGTGGCGCAAAGTGCTGGTAAGGGTCGTTCAAGCGTTCAATGCTTGCAAGGTTGGACAACCGAGTCTTATTCATTGGACGTTCTGGCCGTGGATCGCAGGACCGGAATGGGTGTCAGCACAGACAGCTCAAATAAGGCAAAGAGAGCTCGAGGCACAAGAACGCGAATATGAAGAAAGATTGGCGAAAGCAAGAAAGGCCGAGGCCCGCTTGCGAGCGTTGGCAAATGCGAGGGTTACGAAACGTCAAGTATGGTATCCGACAATCAAGTTCACGACGTTTGACACCAAAAGATAGCGCGTTCCAGCGGGGACCATACAAGCGCCTGACGAGCAGGAGGAAAAACAGTATCTTCCTGATCCTGAAATGGATGAAGCAGAAGACAATATTTCTCCTGCCGTTCGTGAACTGATGGCGAAGTATGGCGCTTTTAATCGCATTCTTTAACGTACTCCGTTGAATTCCAACATAGGCTTAACAACACTGCCTCGAGTCGTCATCAGGTCGACGCCAAGGAACCGACGTGCACCAAAGTTTACTATGCATCTCGTACCCATTCCCAACTGACTCAAGTCATTCCGGAGCTTCGAAAGCTAAATTTCAAATACCTCTCACATACACACTGTTCTTCTGACATGCGTGGTGACGATGCTTCTATTCCACCATTGCCCAGTCAAAGGAAGAAGCGGAACATCGAGGAGGATGACGAAGGCGATACAATGACTGATCGGCGGCAATGGCGAACCGTGTCTCTCGGATCCCGTAAACAGCTTTGCATTAATGAAGATGTCAGGTCAAGGTCGGGGGACTTGGATGAAATATGCCGGGAACTACAGGATGGTTTGGTGGCTCGGTTGAAGTCCAGTGAAGTAGCTGATTGTGGGTGTAGGACACAAGGAAAGGCGGTGTCCGCATCTTCCACCTTCTGAGGACCAAGTGCGCTTGATCGACCTCAGGGACCAGATCCTGGTCAGTCCATGACCAATCCCCTTCCGGCAGCACTCACCATGTTCTGTAGGCATCTCCAAAGGATATCGAGGATCTTGCCATTGCTGGGAGGAATGCTCTGACATGCCCGTACTATGGTTCCCGCAAGGCGATCCCTCAAGCAGAGGTGCGTTATTTGACGTCTGTTACCTTTTTTTTTCAGCGTGATCACAGCTTGTGACCCTACCATACAATCTTCTACTACAAAAGACAGCGCGAGAGGCTTTAGGGATAGACCTCTCGAACCAGATTGTCGTAATCGACGAGGCTCATAGTATGTACCGGCAATCCATGTTCGTTGCCTGGACTCATTCTCTAGACCTGATTCCTACTTTGCTTTCGCTATCGAGTGTCCGCGTGACATCTCATATATTGTCAAGTTCCTTAAACCAGGTCACAACGTACTATGAGAAATTCCGCACGCGTCTTTCTGCAATGCACAGTCTTCATCTCAAACGCCTCATAAACTACATGGAAGCGATTCAGAAGGTTATGGATGACTGGAAGGCGACCAGGGCAAAAGCCAGTTCGACTAATGACGCACGAACTGAAGTCTTCACGATTTCAAATTTCATGGAAAAGCTAGGAAGGAAAGCCGTAGGAATCAATTTACTGGAAATTGAGGCATACCTGAGGAAGAGCAAAGTTAATTACAAGTCCTCTGAGCTGAAGCATTTGTTAACGACGCCACAGATTGCAAGGAAGATATCCGGCTATGCTGAGGTGATGTCGAATCAAAGGGGCCGTAGTAGGCCACTGTTACATTCTCATTTCCCTCTTTTGCTTACGGTACATTAGACTCCGTGCTCAAAAAGCCAGCAACCCGGGGTGCTCCGCCACTCCACGCAGTTGAAGCGCTTATGGTTGGGCTTGTTGGTGCTAGAGAAGGTGATACCTATTTCCCATCATTTTTAACGACCGTCATCCTATAGCAAGTCACCAGATGGGCGTATCATCTTATCTCTGGTAGGCGACAGCACACGTCCGGATGAGTTGGAGATGAAGTATCAGCTTCTCAATCCTTCGACGACATTCCGCGAAGTGGTCGACAGCGCGCGATCAGTCGTATTGGCAGGTGGAACTTTGTCTCCGGTTGTTGTATTTCGTCGTCGCATGCATCTTACGTGCTCACGAAACGATAGATGTCAGATGTGATCACGCAGCTATTCCCTTGGTTACCCTCTGAGCGGCTATCGACTTTTTCTTGTGGCCATATCGTCCCGCGATCACACGTTCAAACATTGTGTGTTACCAGAGGCCCAGCGGGTTCTCTTATGGAATTTAAATATGCACAACAGACAGACCAACGCTTGCTTAGTGAGTTGGGACAACTTATATTGAACCTTTGCAACGTTGTTCCCGGAGGGATGGTTGTATTCTTCCCATCCTACTCGTCTCTGAACTTTGCCAAGAAAGCTTGGGAGACGGCACAACATATGACCAAGTTTGGGGTAAAGAAGATGGTTAGCTTCAGTATTTTGTATAACGGCAGACGATGCGACTGAACGTGTCACAGGTGTTCGTGGAACCGCAGGCCAGTAGCGGGGTGGAATCAACTTTGCGAGAGTATGCAGACGCGGTGAAACCGCTGGTTCGTTTAAGCGTATCTTGAATGGCTTCTCCTCACCTTTCGTTAGTCGACTGGTGTGTCCAACAAGAGGACAGGCGCCATACTTTTTGCAGTGGTGGGCGGGAAGCTCTCAGAAGGTCTAAACTTTTCAGACGAGCTCGCTCGAGCCGTTGTCGTTGTCGGCCTCCCATTTGCAAATAGGAACTCGCCCGAGTTACAGGAACGGATGCGATACGCAAATGAAATAGAAAAGAAACTTGGCGATAAACGCCATCCGAGGACCAAAGACGCTGCCTCCGAACTCTATGAGAATATGTGCATGAGCGCGGTCAACCAGAGCATTGGTCTGACAGTTTCGTAGTTCTCCCCATGCTGAGAATATTCACCAAATTCATAGGTCGAGCCATTCGTCACCGTATGGACTGGGCGTCGCTAATCCTCGTGGATCAGCGTTACTGTTCGGCAACCATTCAGAATAAGTTGCCTGCGTGGATTCGAGATGGTATTGCTGTGTGTGACGGCTTTGGACAAACCATGAAACACCTCAGTCAGTTCTACCGAGAGCGGAAGCAAAGCTAATTTCGTTTTTCGACTCGGACTGGTCTCCAGTAGTACGGTATACAGTATGTCCAGGACGCATGTCAAAGTGCTGTGCCGGCTTGTCCCGGTGTTGATTACATAATAATACGCTTCCCCTGCGGCCATTCCGCCGGAACGTCGTGTTTGCTCGGATAATTTCTCTCCTCGTTTGTTGTTCTCCCCGCAATGATTTCGCGGCAAGCAATTGGGCGGTTTCCATACACTCTGCGAGCCAGCTCTGGGCGCGTGCGTGCCATGCTGGTTCACCGTACGCTGGCCACTCCAGCGGCACCACCTTCCCCAAATGACCCATTCGCTAATGGTACGAACGCCTACTATGCTGAGGAAATGTATAGGCATTGGAGGCGAGATCCTCAATCAGTCCATGCCTCGTGGGCTGCCTATTTCTCGGGCATGGAGCACGGGCTCCCCAGTTCCAAAGCATTTCAACCCCCTCCTGGTTTGATCGCCCCGCCTGCGGACGGTGCCCCCGCCCTCCATGCGGTTGGAGGCGCAGAGTTGGACGACCATCTGAAAGTAAAGTTTGCACACCTCTTATTATTTTCATCTCTTATTTGTTTTAGGTCCAACTATTGGTTCGTGCGTATCAAGTCCGGGGACACCACGTCGCCGAATTAGATCCCCTTGGTATTCTCGATGCTGATCTCGCGGATGTCCATCCACCGGAACTCGAGCTTAGCCGTTACGGTTTCACGGAGCGTGATCTGGATAAGCAAATTGCTCTTGGACCTGGCATTCTTCCCCACTTTGCAACGGAAGATAGAAAGTCAATGTCGCTTCGTGATATCATAAAGACTCTGAGACGTATTTACTGTAAGTTTCTAAATTCACACTGTTAACCGATCTGCTAAACTTTGCCAAGGCGGCGCGGTTGGTATCCAATACGTTCACATCCCTGACAAGGAACAGTGCGACTGGATCAGGGAAAGAGTTGAGATCCCCAAACCCTGGAATTACACACTAGAAGAGAAACGTATGATTCTAGACCGACTTATTTGGTCAGAGTCCTTCGAAAAGTTCATTTCCAGCAAATACCCGAACGAAAAGAGATTCGGATTAGAGGGCTGCGAGGCACTTATTCCTGGGATGAAGGCGCTCATCGACCGTTCAGTTGACAATGGTGTGAAGCATGTTACAATTGGCATGCCACATCGTGGGCGCCTCAACGTGTTGGCGAACGTTATCCGAAAGCCTCTCGAGGCTATCTTGAACGAGTTCTCCGGCGCTCAGGATGATGATTCACCAGCAGGTGACGTCAAATATCACTTGGGTGCTAATTACGTCCGCCCTACGCCATCTGGAAAGAAAGTCTCCCTCTCGCTGGTTGCTAATCCATCACACCTCGAGGCTGAAGACCCTGTCGTCCTTGGAAAGACGTTTGCTATACAGAACCTAGAAGGCGACGATATTACCCATAATACCGCGATGGGCGTCCTTCTCCACGGAGATGCTGCGTTCGCGGGACAAGGCGTTGTGTATGAAACCATGGGCTTCCACAATCTACCGAACTACGGAACTGGTGGTACCATTCACCTCATCGTCAACAATCAGATCGGTTTCACCACAGACCCACGTTTCGCTCGCTCAACACCCTACCCCTCTGACATCGCCAAGTCTATCGATGCACCAATCTTCCATGTCAACGGTGACAATGCGGAGGCCGTGAACTTCGTCTGTCAGCTTGCTGCAGACTATCGAGCCAAGTACAAGCGCGACGTCGTTATCGACATTGTTTGCTTCCGGCGTCACGGCCACAATGAAACAGACCAACCTAGTTTCACACAACCGCGGATGTATCAAGCCATCGAAAAACAACCCACCACGTTGACTCAATACTCGAAGTTCTTGGTCGGGCGTGGTACCTTTACGGAGAAGGACATCGAGGAGCATAAGAAGTGGGTATGGGGAATGCTGGAAAAGGCCGCCGCGGCTGCCAAGGATTACGTTCCTACAAGCAAAGAATGGCTTTCGGCATCCTGGCCAGGCTTTCCATCTCCCCGCGAACTAGCAGAGAAAACGCTTCCCACCCGTGCTACCGGCTCTAGTGAGGAGATTCTCGGCCGAATTGGTAAAGCTATCTCGCAGTGGCCAGCCGGCTTTACTCCACATCGCAATCTCGCGCGGATTCTCGCACAGCGAGGAAAAACCGTTCAAGAGGGTCGCAATATTGATTGGTCCACTGCTGAAGCGCTAGCATTCGGTTCTCTCGCTCTCGAGAAGATCCATGTTCGTGTTTCTGGTCAGGATGTTGAGAGAGGCACCTTCTCGCAACGCCACGCTGTTCTACACGATCAAGTTAACGAACAGCAATACGTGCCACTCAACGACCTGGGTTCGAAGCAAGCACGGTTTGTGGTTTGCAATTCATCCCTCTCCGAGTACGGCACCCTCGGTTTCGAGCTTGGCTACTCACTGGTCTCTCCCGATTTCCTCACCATCTGGGAGGCTCAGTTTGGCGACTTTGCAAACAACGCGCAATGTATCATTGACCAGTTTATCGCGGCTGGAGAACGGAAATGGTTACAGCGAACTGGCTTGGTGATGAGTTTACCTCATGGTTATGATGGCCAGGGACCGGAGCATTCGAGTGGGAGAATTGAACGTTTCCTGCAGCTTTGTGACGACCATCCGCATATCTTTCCCACACCCAAGAAGATTGAAAGACAGCATCAAGATTGTAATATGCAGGTTGTGTATCCTACGTGAGTCCCACTTGCTGTATAAAGCACCAGTAGCTGACAAGTATACAAGTACACCGGCCAACTATGTAGGTCACATGCGCAGCATCGGATGATGGTGATACTAACAGAACAGTAGTTCCATGTTCTCCGCCGGCAAATACATCGTGATTTCCGGAAACCGGTTTGTCTTCTCGTCGTTTTCAAGCTCAAAGTTTAACATAATGGCCACAGTTGATACTCTTTTTCTCGAAATCATTGTTGCGCCATCCCCGGGCACGTTCCGAACTCTCTGAGATGGTTGGAGATACAAATTTCCAACGGTACCTCCCCGAGCCCCATCCAGTGGACTTAGTACCGGCTGAGTCGATTCGTCGACACGTACTTTGTACAGGTATAACTTGACGTTTTCTTGTAGGATTCACCCACTGACATGACCTGTAGGCCAGGTCTATTTTACACTCCTACAAGAACGTGAGGAAAAGGGTATCAAAGATGTCGCAATAAGTCGCATAGAACAACTGTCGCCTTTCCCTTATGATCTCGTATGAATCCTGTCTTCAGGGTTTCCCGTCAGGTGATAGATTGTTTTCAGATCACACCGCACTTAGACAAATACCCGAATGCCGACCTATTATGGTGTCAGGTAAATCTTTTCACTCACTTTTCTGGGTTGCAATAACATGGACCCTAGGAGGAGCCACTCAACAATGGAGCATGGACTTACGTTGGTCCCCGCATTCTCACCGCCGCCAACGAGACACAATACCATAAGGGAAAATATCCTTACTACGCGGGACGTTGCCCGACTAGCTCTGTCGCGACCGGAAGCAAGGTACGGAATGAGTCTGCATTTGCATACATCTCACAAACATTCTTTGAAGACTCAGCACAAGAAGGAGATCGAAGAGTTCCTTGCATCTGCGTTTGCCGAGAGATAAACTAGTATATGACGTTACTTTAGCAGTATGATCCAGCTTGTTTTTCCTTTTGAATAGAAAAGTAATCAGGGGCCTAGAAGAAGGATTTGCAGAAGACTTGAATGGTACATTGTTACACACCCTAATCATGCAGGATGCAGAACTCCGTCGTTATTCACAACATTGCTGTTAGTCCCCCCGGTGTCTTCATTGTCATTGGTTTTATTCATAAAATTGCGGAGTGTCGGCTGCAGTTGGTCTTCATCTGGCGCACCTTGAATGTCAACTTTGGCCTTCTGCGGCTTTCGTCTCCCTGTCGACTCCCGAGATCCAATTATTTCTGCAAAAGTGTGAGCGAGATCATCACGCAGATCGACCAACATTCGTACCCTCCAGAAAAAGAAATTCATCCACCCGACGGACGATATTGGCTGCGATCTGTTGAGATGACCGCATATCACGCGAACATTGGATGCTTTACCGACGTCTCTTTGTTGGACGGTCGCCCTCTTCTCCCTTTCAGCGAGTCTCTGACATGCTTGCGAAAGCCTCTTGATGAACTCTTCCGTCGCAAGCGAAATCAAGAACGTCGCGTCCCTGGCAACCATGGGAAGGTCCTGAAAAACCCTCGCGGTCACGCGCCCGTTGCTGCAACCAGTGGACTTGCCTTGTCCGCCTTCATGATTTTCTGTACTCTTGAGAAAGGCAGGATGGATTTGCCTGGCTCGCGATCTCGTAGTGCAGTGACTTCCTTCTTTCCTTCTCGCTTGTCGTGTGCTTGCTCGACCTCTTTGTCGGATTCTGGTGTGACGTCCGTATCGCCATCTCGTGATTCCGTCGATTCTGCAGGCACGTCTTGAGGCTCGTGGATATCCGTATGTTCGGTCGCCATACGAGGCGGCGGCGTTCAATTACTCCGGGGTGAAGTTCAATCGCACTCGCGTCGATGCCACAGATTCGAATGATAAATAGACTTGTCTTCAGCCACATTCCGACTCTCAGGTTACTTCTCGTCAACGCATCACCATCATGTTAGAAGAAACAGCCTGCGGTGTTGGTAGATCCCATCGCATAAGTACTGCAGGCAATCTGCGACAATCCATGCGAGCCAACTATGAGGAGCACGGCGTTGACAATGTATGGCCAAACGACTTTTCGCGTCGCTGATCATGTCGCTAACCGTGGCCTGGAATCGACTGCTTCAAGTATTATAAACAGGTCAAGATTTTGCGATGAGGAAGTTGCGCATATAAACCTTACTCGATCTTACAAAGGTTGGCGCATCCTATCGCAATCCGCACTTCCCCGGCGTCCGTGCATGCATGTTTACTTGGCTGGAAAGGTCAGTGCAAGGAAGAGTAAACTATCCAGACGCGAACCACAGTCCTTGACCTTAGGTGGTGGTCTCACGAGAAAAGGGCTGTTGGTTCCAGAATACCCCTCATCTTTGACATGGCCTGCGGTGCGTAGCCGTCCTTACTCTTGAATAACCGGGCCCAGACATGGGATTTCACCTTATTAGGCAGGTAACGAGCTTTCTCCTACTTCTCCATCAGTGCCACTAAAAGCACATCCAAACCACAAATAAAGTGGAGAAGTTACCATAGCGGCCTATGAATGGTGGAAATGCAGAGTGTCGGGATCACAACCCAGAAAAGCAGTATACCAACTCGAAGGGGGGTCATCAAACACCGTAGTGAGACACGCACCAGATGATTTATTCATCATGGCTGCAGATCCAGTGAGTGCTAGAGAACCCCAGACGGAAATCGCGCTCACACACGACTTACAGTACACCCAGGTTGCTTATGAGGAACGTATCGCGCTACCTTGCGCACCACTCACGTTTCGGGAGATCTCAGAAGGCTTGTTTCCTCCTGTCGTATCGGCTGTCTCCTCGATCGGGGTTGGCCATGCAAGCAACATAGATACGTCTACCGACGGGATCGATATGGTCGTCTGTTCCTTCGCGTTGCACCTCGTCGAGTCAACATCCGAACTGTTTTCTCTTCTATGGGAGCTAAGTACGAAGGCCCTTTGGCTCGTGGTGCTGGCGCCGCATAAGAAGCCAGAGGTATCTGCTTCTTCGTTCTTTGGTCCACGTTTGAACCCAAATTTTCGTCCCAGATCAAGGACGGGTGGGGTTGGGTGAAATGGGACAGTGAAAGCTGGAGCGAGTGTGGCATGCATGACCGCAGAGAATTCATATTTGAGAGGCAAGTCCACATTCCATCGAAAAGATGTTTCTCAGGTGGCGAGCTGTCCTTGTCCAGAGTCCACTGTCGCGTGTATCGTAGTATCAATTTGCTTAACCTGGGTCACGAAGTCGCGGAAAGAGGTGGATAGTTTAATCAGATAATAACTGGTCTATGAAGAAATGCATTGAGCAGTGTACCAAATGATATATCAGTTTGAGAATAAACTGCGCGATAAAAGCGTTAGAACTCCACCAGCCGCAGCGCTTCCCGCTACGAGGATAAGCTCCCGACCCCAGATAGGGCCAAGGTGAGGGTAGGATTGCGACCACCATGATGAGGCTCGAGGTAGAACTACGGCGGGCGTGTCTGAGGATGGGTCCTTTGGAGCCGTTGCTGCATCAGGAGGCACTTGGGTCTGGGTGATCAGCTCGGTCAACAGCTTCTCGTGTCCTGCGAGCCGCTCGTCTAGTCGGGCTGCACCAGCATTCATCAATGCCTTCGTCTCGATACCCATTTCCTCTACCTTTTTCTCGAATGTCTGTGCCAACTTCTTTCTCTTCCACGGCTCCACGACGATAATCGCCATGATGAACACGACCAGGTTGACCCCAAGTGCCGCCAAGGACCCATAAGTGGACGCGCTGCGGATTTTGTCGCTCCAGACCTGCTCCTCGTGGTATCGCGCCAATATAACCCTCATCAACTCGCTAAACTCTCGATCGACCGCATCCTCGGTCTCTGCCACGCGCGCTTTTGTGCGAGCTTCATCTTGTTCAAAGGAATGGTCTGAGCGAACCAGCGCGGTGAAATTACTGACGTCACCGTCCGTCCAACTAGACTTGCGCTGGAGAAGGTCGTTGACCTGTCGTTGGGATATGGACCGCTGGAGAACTGCGTCGTCGTGAGCTGTCTTGGCCTCCCTGGCTGCCTGTCGCGTAGCCTTGATTCGAGCCTCTTGGGCACAAAATTCGTCGGTGTACGTCCGAGTAAAGAGAACCAAAAGTACGATACCTTGTTGGACGACTTGTTTCTTTAGGGCCTCGATTTCTTCGTACCCCGTTACTCGATTGAGATGCAGGCCAAGGTGTGAGAAGGTGGTCGTAGCGTTCTTCGAAAACTGGTCCGCCCGTCGTCGCACAGAGGTCGTTGCAACTTGAAGAACACCCCAATCCTTGAGCCGGCTGCGAAGGGACTCGAAATCGATCGGAGGTGAAGAGTTTAGAGAACTCCGTCCGGGGCTTGGAGCAGGGCCAGTGGTACGTGTCTCAGGCGTCGAAGTTGGAGCTAGGTGGTTGTCGCGAGGACCTGTGGACTGATCTGCGACGCCGCGAGTCAAATATGCCCAGGCCTGCTCCGAGCGAGCCAAAGCTCGAAGTCCTGTCCTGTCGGTGCCCCTGGTCCGCAACATGGCAGGTACTCGAACGCGGCCAACTGCAATGCAAGTCGGAAGAGCCCGAATCCGTTGCTCGCAACTACTAATGAAAAATTCTCATGATTGAATAGATGCGTTGTTGAAGTCTACGTAGTATTAAGATCCATAAACAGGAGCGTCATGAATACTCGTCGAACACAAATGCGTTCGGTTGTGGCATAAATAATAAGATGGATGTCTCATACCGTCCAACGTTCAGCTCCAGACGTCCAGCAACATCCGGGACCGCTCCTTGAGCAACTTGATCTCTGCGGCACCTTCGACTTCCGCGCTCCCTCCTTTGGCCTCGCCAAGTATCCGCATGAGCACCTCCTCCACTGCTCTGCTCATCGACTTTGCGTCACCGCAGATGTAAATGTATCCCTTTCCAACAAGGATTGCATCTGCAATGTTTTTCCGGTCTTCCCACATAAGATCTTGTACATATATCTTGCTCCCATCTGGTTTGTAGGGAGGCTCACGAGAGAATGCACATTGAAGCTTGAACTTGCCCTTGAGGTCTTCAACATACTTGGGCCATTCGTCAGAATACAAGAAGTCCTCGGTAGACTTGCGGCAGCCGTAGAAGAGTGAGATGGTGCCCCAGTCATTGAGAGCGTCTGGTCCGTTCTTGTCGATTGTGCGCCTAGCGAGAGCAACGCGTTCTTGCACGAAACCGCGGAATGGAGCAACACCCTGTCATTTTATCAAAACAATACCAATATCGTGCTTGACGTAATACCCACAGTACCGGGACCGACCATAATGATAGGACTCTTGGGGTTGGTAGGCAAACGGAATGTCGAACGGCGGACATGAACAGGGACCTTGTATAGCGTGTCATCCTTGTGAGCTCCACGAGGCCCTTCGATGGCGTAGGAAGGGAGTGATGCAACAACTTCCCCGTTTGTGGCATGTTTGACGTTCAGTAAGAAATTCGTACCAACACCATAGACAGAACGAGCAGGGGACACTGAGTTGGGAACAGAGTCATACTTGAGTACCACAGCGGTAACATGAATTGTAGTAGGATGGAGCTTGGGGCTGGAAGAGATGGAGTAGTAGCGAGGCTGAAGACGGGGGATGGAGGAAACGATGGTGTCAAAGGGAATAGGCCACGTCGTTGTGTTGTCACTGGTGGGGGGAAGGGAGATATCGTTTCCAGCGGCAAGCTGAAGCACTTCTCCGAGCTTGAAACATCCATTGGTGACAACTGCTGCATATTCTTCCCTATCGCTGCTCAACTTCTTGAGGAAAGCCTCTGCCTCTGGGGAGGGTGCAAACTTTGAAAAGACTCCGAGCATTTGACGACCTGCAACAGCGCTGATATCGATGTAGTGACGAAGCACTGCGTTATATGTAGTAGGAACAGGGAAAGGAACCTTGGCGAGAGCTGGGTCGAGGGAATCAATATTGATCACTGTATCTTTCTTATGTCTAAGCCCAAGCACGCAAAGCAAGCGCTCTACTTCGACGTCTGGATTTGATGGCCAGACGCCAATATGGTCACCATGTTGGTAAGTGATTCCGGAGCCTTCGATGTTGAATTCCATGTGCACGCAATTCCGGTTTGCACCGACTTTGAAAAGCTCGCGAGATGCAGAAACGGGGGATGCGAAAGGATTTTTGGCGTCATGAATGCCCTTTGTCTTGGTCAAAGCACGAACCGAATATTCACCTAGTGAACTGTTGGAGTACGCTGGACGTACATCAAGGTGGAGACATACCGAGGTAAACCTTTTCTGGTGCATGTGAATCGAGTTCTGTGACGGCAAAGTCGGGAGAATCTCCACCCTGACCCTCCTCGACACCCATCGCCTGCGCAAATGCCTCCCACATGCCATCCTTCCATGCAAGGTAGTCCTCTTCCATACTCTTGTCATCGTCGCCCTCGCCTCGTTCGCCAATACGAATAGCGGCCATCTTGGTCAACTCTGTATCGACATTGCGACCGATGGCATTATAGTGCTCGTAGGTCTTGTTACCGAGAGCGAAAACGACATACTTGAGGCCATCTAGCTTGTGTTCGCCATTGTTAAACTCGAAGGACTGGTCTGTCAAATTCTGCATGAGCTGTACAGCATTGTCCGTTGGCTCGCCTTCTCCGTAGGTGGCCATGACAAAGAAGACACAACAATCCTCCGGGATCAGGTCGAGGTTCTCAAAGTCGTACTCCTCGGGGTCGCAAACCAAAGAGGAAAGACCAAACTTTGATTTTGCTTCCTTGGCCAAACGAATAGCATATTCTTCTGCCGTACCAGTCTGAGAGCCGTAAAAGATGACGATGCGCTTTTTCTGAAACGGAAACAAGTCAATTGACAAGCCAGAGGGAGGAAATATAGACTATACCCCCTCCTTCATTTTGGCGACGAAATCCCTTGGGTTGGTGTGGCCATTGGCGAGTTTCGTTGGAGCAGGTGGGACGACCTTTTGCTTTGACGAGAAGATTTGATCACGAAATAGATAGGCACCAGCGAGCGCTACACCGACTGTGAGGATAGCGACGTCCGAGGAAGATGCGACCATTGTTGGCAGAACCGACGGCGACGCCGACAAAGACTCTAAAAAGAATGAAACAAGAGCAGAGAGAGCAGGTACGTGGCAGTTTTCCCACGCGATGTTTTCTGCACAAGGCCAAAAATGTTTAGGCGGGAATGAAGACAGGAAGGGTTTCAGGTGGAGGTAGTGAAATTTATATCCCAGGCCGGCGACTTACTCAACGGACGCTTGCTATCACTGCGCCGTGTGATCATGCACCGACCGATTCTACCCGACAACGGCCCCCTAACTCCAAAAAGAAAAGGAGCAGAGCCATACGCAGGGATACATACCAACGGAACAGACGTCAGAGATCTGCAAGTCCACTGCTGATTTGAAATCCGATGATGGTCCCGAGCAACTGCCAGCACAGGATTGTCGGCTCTACAACTAGCACACTTGGATCAAAATGCATCCCATATGGCACAGAACCGCCCATAATGCGACGAGTTCTGAAACAGAAGGTCTGCGATGCAATTCCTGTGCGTGCCGGGTGTGTTTGTAGTAACTCCGCACCCATAGCGGTTATATTGTTAGAACAATATATAATTGCTTCGCCGGGTCTTTGTCCGTATTGTTGACAAACCAATCCACTCGACACGAATTTGTCTCGACTAACCTGCCGGACTGTGACATGAGGATCTGTCACCAAGTGCAAGTGGGTTTCCTGGCCCCACGACCAACTAAGCACGCAAAGGATACAGTATATCTGATAGATTAGAGGGCAGTAGTGTATGAAAGTCGACTACCGCTGCCTTTGCCTTCGGTCGGGGAGCTGCTGAGACACCAAAGATCGAGAAGTGAGGCCATGTTCGGAACCCTAACCTTAGAGTAAGGTTATACGTCGCGACACGTATTCAGACGATCTCGAATTAGAGCATCACTCTCAAAGTCTCTAGCACGATGTCTCTACTAAGGTCGGTCTCGACTCCATTTCGGATTCTTTCTCTTGACACAACAGTATAGGCTTGGATTATGCATAACCGGCGTGTATGCCATGTTTCTCGTGAGTTGAACCGTCACGTTCCGGGGGGGGAATCCAACTAATTTCCGGCTATGACTAGCTCTGGGCCATCGCGCAAGAACGACGTACGGTCACATATCAATTCCATCAAGTTTTGAAACTGATTCCGGTCATCTAGTGTCAGTCCCATTCCAGTATATTGACGGACAATCCACCCACAAGTTCAAGTCGGCATTATTCATCGGAACCTGTCAAAGCTTCCTTAGTTCCTTGTCCGCCATCTGCTACATCTATGTGCGTGGAAAGCCAGGAACTTCCATCACTTCCCTTCTTGGCCTCGACGTCCCCACACTCTTGCACTCCAACGGATCAGCAAAGGCAAACGGGGCCGCAAATGAAAAGTCTAATGGAAACACTCAGGGTTCTCGACCGTCGAGGAGTTCGCCTGCTACGGATAGTTTCAGTTACCGTAAGCGGCTTCTCCTTGGCTACCTCCAATGTTCCAGTTTCATTGCTCTCGCGGCTCCATTCGGCTTTGCTGCGCTCTCGTATATCACATACCCTACCATGGTACTCGGAAAGTCCTGCAAGCTCGTTCCCGTCATGCTCATGAACTTCATACTCTATCGACGCAAGTTTGCCCCGCACAAATACCTCGTAGTTGCATTGGTTACGACTGGTATCAGCGTGTTCATGTTCTTCGGGAACGAGAAACCTTCCAAAGCGACGTCCAATGTCACCTCCGACGGAGTGCAGTCCCCATATCTCCAGCTGGTCGGCGTCGCTTATCTTCTCGTCAACCTGATCCTCGACGGTGCGGTCAACTCCACGCAGGATGAGATTTTCTCCAAGCACAAAGTCTCAGGGCAGCAAATGATGTTCTGGATCAATGCTTTCTGCACAGCGTTGACCACAGCCCTTGGAACACTTCCGTTGCCCTATATTCCTGTGCTCCACCCGTCATCCGGTGCACAGAGCGAATTTTCCAACGCGCTGGAATTCATAAAGACACATCCCTCGGTCGTCGTACCACTCGTGCAGTTCTCACTTACAGGTGCGCTCGGCCAGCTGTTCATTTTCGAGACTCTCCAGCACTTTGGATCGTTGACTTTAGTGTCCGTATTGTATCCCTTTTTTCTTCCTTTCCCGATGTAACTCATTTTGGTCATAGGACGATCACTCTTACCCGGAAAATGTTCACCATGATCTTGTCTGTAGTGGTATACAATCATAAACTGACACTTGGCCAGTGGCTTGGAGCGGCTATTGTCTTTGCAGGAATATCCATCGAGGCCTTTGTGAAACGCAAAGGTACATCGCTTCCCATTTCATTGATAGACGACACTTACAGGATCTGCAGATGTGCACGCAAAGCAGGTGGTGCTGGAGAAGGAAAAGGCCAAGATCAAGTCGTTATAGTCAAACATTACCTTTTTCATTGTACATCCCATACCCTCATAGCAAATTCACGTACATTCAAAGCACAGGTAGACAATCCGACTTCTACGCTACATAAAATAATTATTCCGGAACTGGACAATGAAACGAGAGATCGTTATGTTGCGATATCAAGGTCCTGTTGCCATCGTCATCATCGTGTCATGACCATTGTCGTCATCATCGTCAACGAGCACCCTTTTACGGTCTTCAATTCTGTAAGGGACTGTTAAAGCAGTGCACGGCAGAGCGGGGTAATATGAACCTCGAGTCTTCTTCCTCATCGTCCCTCTTCCTACGAGATACCACTCTTTCCATTGGTGCTGTGGGAAAACTGGCAACGGCAGCTTTGGCCTTGTATATGGATTCGTATTCCTGCACAGACGACCGAAAAAGGTGGGAGTCAGTAAGGACGGCGCTACTTTGTTGGCCAGGAAGTCGTGTACTTTGATCTGGGTCAAAAAACCGCCATTTGGTGATATGCAGTACCGCCGATTCTGTACCAAATGGAGAGCATCTTCCCAGGACAGCTGACAATGACGCATAACGAACATCACCACAAACGCGGGGGACAACGAGATGCCGCCTATCCCACAATAATTACAACAATTAACAGAGAACACAGCGGCCACTGACGCACCGTTGCAATGCACGAGAACCTTGCCACCTTGTATCAGAGCTTGTTGGATGAATTGGTCCGCGCTATATAAGACGGACTCAACCTCAGCACGTGTGACCATAAAGGGACCTACTCTGGGAATAGTCTGATGACATTTTGCTCTTCATTGTCCTCCACGTCCAATACCAAGTACTTGAAGTGTTCAGGAAAGCGAGGCTTGACAGAGAACGCCTCTTTCTGGTCTCTTATGCAGACTCTATAAAATCGTTACTGAACATTCGCTGACCTCCCCGTACGCGGTAGCAATTAGGATATCCAAGTCGCCCAATGGGCGCCAGGTGGACGCGACGTGTATCCATGACTTACATGTGCGTGACGCCCAGAGATGTCAACGTCTCAAATGACTTCGAGGCCTGGAACGGGCCGAGTAATAGGCCAGGTAGTATTTCTTGACACTCCCGTCTCATCTCGTACCTGGGCCATCATGAGCTATGCCTGCAACAACCACGGCACTTGGGCATGGCTTGGAAAGAAGTGACTTGCCTCCATTCCACATCCCCGGGACCTTGGACGAGGTTCCTAAGAGCCTCGTCACCGAGATTGAGGGTAGCCATGGTCAAAAGGACAAAGGAAGAGATGAAGGGGAGTGAATAACTGCTGGCTACCGGAGGAAATTCGTGGAGGGGCAACTATCGGTTCGGAAGTATTTGATCGGAGTTCGGAAGTGATTCAGACATGGACCAAGACGACGAGATACCGTAAGGTTCAAGCTCAAGGTCGGTTTGGTTTCGGGCGACTGACTTCGGGATGCAGGACACTCATTGATCACGATACGCTATCCACTGGACCATCGGAAGTATCACCGGAGCCTCGCCGGATCCCATGCACTATAATCACGGGCTTCCTCGGCGCCGGCAAGTCGACGCTATTGAGGTAAGTGTGCATACTACTATATAATACATGACGTGCATCACGGACGGCGTGTAGGCGTATACTTACTGAGCGACATGGATATCGCATAGCGGTGATCATGAACGAGTTTGGGGACACAGCTGTGGGTCGCCCGCTCTCCATTTTAAGTTTGAGCATTTATCAAGATCCAGAGCATCGAAGGTCGGTTATAACAGGTAGCCATGTCCCTATCCAATTCAGCTTGGTTGATTTAGCAAAGGCAATCAACATTACCTCTAGCGAGGACCCAATGGCCGAGAAATCACAGGAATTTCTTGAACTGGCAAACGGGTGTCTGTGTTGTAGTATCAAGGATGCAGGTATAGCTGCCATCGAGAAACTTATGGAACGCAAGGGTGCATTTGATCACATCATACTCGAGACCACCGGACTTGCTGACCCTGGTGAGAATGACTACTTCCATCCATATACAAATCGAGTCGAGCTTCTAAATCGAACAGGTCCCATTGCGTCCATGTTTTGGCTCAACGAAGAATACTCTGCCGGGCTCCGGAAACAAATATCACTCGATGGTGTAGTCTGTGTTGTAGACGCAGCCTTTGGCCAACAGGTAATCACTAGCACGAGTCCATAAGAACCCTGACCACTGATCCAGTACCAAATCAGCAAATGGAAGAAGATCATTCAGTTGATGGCATCGGCGAGAGCCTCAGGTGTGCTATATTTCCATAGACTTTACATTCGTTGACATTGCCACAGACAAATAGCATGTTCCGATGTGATTCTCTTAAACAAGGTCGACCTCATATCGGACGACAAACTAAATGTCACAGAAGGAATGATTCGCAAAGTCAATCCATCAGTACCCATTCACCGGACGATACAAGCAAATATCGATCTTGCCCACATCATGAACATCGACGCCTATGCGGGAGCCAAACAGCTACACAATGTCACGCTTCAGCCTCGCCACAATGATGCTCATGGTCATCCCTGCCAGAGTTCTGTTACGCATTATACGCTTCGTGGAATATCTAGCCTTCAGCTATCAATTCCTCCCCTAACATCCGATCAGCTTACCAAACTCGAACGATGGATTCAGGGTCTACTTTGGCGGAATGACGACTCTACAGTGGAGATCTGCAAAGGAAACACTGAACTCAGGGTGCTACGTTGCAAAGGACTGTTCGTCCTACATACTGGCGAAGAATTCATGCTTCAGGGTGTACAGAACATGTACGAGATCACGCCGGTGGAAGCACGGAATGTAGTTGGAATTCCTGAATCTGGTAAGCTGGTCTTGATCGGGAAAGGATTAGACGATGCCTTGAGGGAGAGCTTTGAAGCAGCACTAGGACTGTGAGGTGCTATGCATCTCTAGTAGGGACATCCCACAATGCAGTTGTACACAGCCACAAGTAAAAGTCAATTACATAACAGACGTGCGTATCTCAAAACTTGACCAAAAATACCGGACACAGTGACGATCTTCTACAGGACAATACCATAATGGCGAGCAGCCAGCCAAGCACAGAAGTCCTTGACCCAGCTAATATTCGGATTATTACGACGCTCGGTCATGTTGACCATGGAAAAACCACATTAATGGATGCCCTCCTGGCGGCAAACAACATCATATCACCCAAGATGGCCGGAAAACTACGGTATCTAGATAGTCGTGAAGACGAGATCGAGCGCGGCATCACCATGGAAAGCAGTGCCGTTTCGCTCAAGTTCCAAGTCAAGGATCGCAATGACGGTATGTATGCATATAGTCTGGTGAATGGGACGCATCGTAACGGGCCTATAGGAACACTTCCAAAAACCTATGTTATCAACATGATCGATACCCCAGGACACGTGGATTTTTCTACAGAAGTGTCTACTGCATCCCGGTTGTGTGACGGAGCGTTGGTGCTGGTGGATGTCGTAGAGGGAGTATGCACTCAAGTGAGTCCGTGTGTCGCCAGACCAACACCCTTCATCTGGTAATCACTTACAGACTATCGCCGTGCTCAGACAAGCGTGGCAGGACAGTCTACGTCCAATCCTCGTGATCAACAAGTTTGACAGACTGATTACGGAGCTGAAACTTTCCCCGGTCGAAGCATACAATCATCTCGCGCGACTGATCGAACAGGTCAATGTGGTGATGGGCGAATTTTTCGCTGGTGAGCGCATGGAGGATGATTTACGCTGGAGGGAAGAACGGGACCGTCGACTTGCTGCAAAGAAGGATCAGTACGCGGACGAAGGAGAGGCTACAGCAAACGAAGAGGACACCTTTAAAGAGAAGGATGACGAAGACATATATTTTGCACCGGAACGTGGAAATGTCGTCTTTGCATCCGCTATAGATGGGTGGGGCTTCCGTGTGGGGAAATTTGCCCAGCTCTACTCCGCCAAGCTTGGATTCAAGGAAGCCAACCTACGACGTGTCTTGTGGGGAGATTTTTACTTGGATCCAAAGACGAAAAGAGTTATCAGCTACAAACATCTGAGAGGTCGTTCCTCCCTGAAGCCTCTGTTCGTGCATTTCGTGTTGGAAAACATATGGGCTGTCTATGATGCTGTCGTCTTGAACCCGTCAGTATCAAACTCTTTGAGACTAGCAATCTTTGACATCGTTATAGGAATGCTGAGAAGGTGACCAAGATCGTCTCCGCGTTGAATCTGAAACTTTTGCCTCGCGACCTGCGTTCGAAGGATAGTCGACAACTTCTCTCCGTCATCTTTAACCAATGGCTGTCACTTTCGACTTGTGTAATCCAAAGTGTTATCGACATTGTCCCTTCACCTCCTGCTGCTCAAGCCGTCCGTCTGCCTCGAATGCTGTATCCGAATGTCTTTGGTCAGGAAATAAAGCCCAAGAATAAATTAGAGCGGGATCTCTTCTCTTCCAACTCGGCGGCTGACGCATACATCACGGCATACGTCAGCAAAATGTTTGCCGTTTCTCGGAAAGAACTTCCCGAGAACAAGGTCAGGCCTCTAACCGCAGAGGAACTGCGCACGCGAGGCAGAGCGGCCAGGGAAGCACGCAAAGAAGAAGCAATCCATAGTTTTGTGGGCGCACCATCCACCGAGATGGCCGCAGATACGGATGACGCTCCGGAAACATCGCCTGTATCCAATGACGAAATTCTTGTCGGTTTTACTCGCATATACTCTGGGACCATCAAGGTCGGAACGAAAATATATTGCGTCTTACCCAAATACAACGACTCTCTATCTCCATCGCATCCCGCGAATGTTAACAACATCGCGGTTGCACTGATAGAGGGTCTGTACGTTATGATGGGACGTGAATTACAGCCGGTCGCTAGCGTCAGGGCTGGAAATACCTTTGCGATCAGGGGGTTGGATGGCAAAGTCTGGAGAAACGCAACTCTTTGTTCCCCTGGAGAAGCAGGAATTCTTGGAGACCGGAGTGCTCAAGGGGATCAGGAATGTTTTATCAATCTCGGCGGTGCTAATCGAATGGTACCTGGTCGCGTTGTTGCCGTCGACCCAGACACTAAAACCATGTGCTCTAGACACCCCCTATTGTACGGGTTGCACTGGAGCCTGAGAACCCAGCTGACATGCCGAGGCTGGTGACTGGGCTTTCCCTATTGGCGCAGGCAGATCCGTGTGTGGAGACCTTCCAGCAACAAACTGGCGAGCATGTCATTCTTACAGCGGGGGAGTTGCATTTGGAGGTGCGTCTTGTACTCACCTCCTGCTTTGGCATATGCGAACCTTTCTGCAGAGATGTCTTAGAGACTTGCGCGAGCGTTTTGCACGAGTGGAAATACAAGCTTCTAAGCCAATTGTCCCCTTCCGTGAGACTGCTGTCAAGGCGCCAGGTGAGCCCCCGACGTACTTGCATCTATGTCTGTTACCAACCCCTTCTAGACATGGCAGCTCCCAAGACACCCAATGGCATACGTGGGATTATGAAAGGTGGCAGTTCTCAAAATATCGTAACCTTCACTCTGCGGTCGGTACCTCTACCGGACACTATTCTCCATTTTGTCCAGCAAAATCTGGCGACGCTGAGATTACTGCTACAAGAACGCAAGTCCGTCGACCAGGGAGAGTATAACGCCGCCATCGATGTGGACCGTCCTGAGGTACAGGGAGACATAGTACACGTTCCGAGTGTCAAACCAGAACAGTTCTGGGACGCCCTGCAAGAGAAGTGTGTTGAAGCAGGGGGCGAATGGGTGGATATTATTGATAGGATTTGGTCATTTGGTCCCCAGAGTGCCGGGGGTTGCCTCCTGATCGATGCGCGCAAAGATTTCGTACCCACATCGTGCGTGCGACTCACGGTCTTGTGGCGCAGTGCGGTGATTGCTCTCGCAGGCTGAAACGGCGGTTGATGCGGGATACCTCCCGCATGGAAAACGGGTTACAGAACGATGCTGACTTTGCCGGACATATTGAGACAGGGTTTCAGCTTGCAACCTTTCAGGGTCCGCTGTGTGCCGAGCCTGTTGAAGGCATTGCTTACTTTGTCGAGGATGTTCAGGTTGACACTGAAGGACTGGAAAGAGAGATCGGTGCGTTCTTTGCCTGACTGAAGTGAAATCGACGGGGTGACGAAGGTTCGGAGCAGTCCAGAATAGATTAACGCAAGTGACTGGCTCTGTGATTTCAGCCGTGAGAGATGCGTGTAGGAATGCACTGCTGGACTGGTCGCCGAGGCTCAAGTTGGCGATGTATTCGTGTGATATTCAAGCATCTAGTGGGTTGCCAGTGCCTTGATTTGATGCCGACTAAGCCATGGATCCCTCTCAGCGGACGTTCTCGGGAAAGTGTATGGCGTGGTGGCCAAACGACGGGGTCGAATTGTTGGCGAGGAGATGAAAGAGGGCACGACGTATTTTACCGTGTCTGCGCTGCTACCTGTGGTGGAAAGTTTCGGCTTTGCTGAAGGTACGCTCGACCAGTGAGGTGGATGGACGGCTGACAAGGAGACAAGACATAAGGAAACGGACGTCTGGGGCAGCAAGCCCCCAGCTGATATTTAGCGGGCAAGTCTTTATCGGTGTCATTGACTGTGCTGAACGAAGGTGGGCAGATATGAAATGCTCGATCAGGACCCATTCTGGGTGCCGACGACAGAGGAAGAGCTAGAGGACCTCGGGGAGAAGGCAGATCGGACGAACCTGGCGAAGGAATACATGGATTGTGTGCGAGATCGCAAGGGTATGTTTGTTGATAGGAAGATCGTGCAGTTTGCGGAGAAGCAGAGGACGTTGAAGCGGTGACTGAGATGTCCGCACACGTGTCGGTATGTTTTTTTTACATATATATTATGAAATGTGGATGGACGTGGCAGACCTTGATTACATAACACTCTGCGAGCGAGGCACGGGGACTGAGACTAATTATTGTTGCGACGCTCTGGTTGGACTCTCCTCAGCGTTTCAAGCGACCCGCATTTCCTTTCCTTCCTCCATGGCCAGCGTCGCATATGGCCTCAGTCCGGACGACGGCCCCGAAGAACAATACATCACCACCTTCTTCTGTCGCGCCTTGTACGATTACCAGACGACCGACCCTTCCTCCTTGTCCTTTCGCAAAAACGACATCATAGAGGTCTTGACTCAGCTCGAATCCGGCTGGTGGGACGGTCTTCTCGGCGACGAGCGCGGCTGGTTCCCCTCAAACTATGTCTTCATCATCTCCGACGACGAGGCCGAACTCGCCCTGTCGCACTACGAACAGCAGGCATTGCATCATCGTCAGTCCTCCCAGGACCCCCAGGAAATATCTGTACATCTTCCGAGAGACGACAGTCATCCCTCCGAAACCGAGTGGGGCACTCCCGAGCTCGTAGACCCTTCTACTCGCTTCCTTGAGCTTACCAATCCCATATCGGGAGGTGAGACCATGTCAAACGACTTTTGGATGCCTCAAGTCACCCAGGACGGTCAGGCAAGTGCATCCATTCTTTTTACACTCTCCGTGACATGTCATGCTTGCCATAGATCTACTACGTCAACACGCAGACCGGCCAACACTCGCGCGATCTGCCTCTCGACATGGATGACTCTTCCAATAGCGATCTCGCTGGCTTGGCCTCTTCGCAACCCAACCCTCGCACACCATCTGGCGCCGGATTGGCTTTCGGGGCGCTAGCAGAGACTACCTTGGCCGGCTTTGGTGTGCCCAAACGGTCGGGCACTCCGGAACCTTGGGCGAGGCGACTCGCTGATGACGGCATGTCATACTTTTATCTGAATAAGCAGACAGGCCAAGTAAGCTGGACACTTCCGGAGGCCGAGGCTGCTGTCAAGAAGGGCCGCGCTCGTGCCCTCACTAGCTCCTCTACGGCCTCCTCGGACCTCTTCAGTAGCCATGACGAAGCAGATCAGATTGCTCGTTCTCGCTCCGAGTCTGCAACACGGCAGGACCGTACCATTCGGGACCGGCGTCAAAGTCCCCCTGAACAAATCAGTGACTCGGACGATTCCGCAGTCTACTCTTCGGATCCCGATAACTCTCCCTCTACCAGCCGAACCTCCCAGACTGGTCTGCGGGACGATTCGGCTCCGGCTCTTGAAAGAAATGCTACCTTAGAACTCACTGCCGCGGAGAGAATCGCCCAGTCCTTGCAGCAGACCCTCGCACCCTCACCCCCAGAGTTGGTTTCCGATCTATCCCACGTTGCCCGAGACGCTATTGCATCCGTAGTTCAGAAAAACCAGTCGCTTGCTGGGATTTCCCGTCGCTCTGAACATGCGCAAGCGCTCGACCACCTTATTAGATTGGTTGTGGTCGCTGTTCGTAATCTTCTTTATATCTCGGCGCCTCCGTCCGGCCATATCCCCACTCAGTTCATCCCACGAGATGCTCGGGACCGACGTGAGGCCACTGCTGCACAAACGCTCCTTAAACCCGCCCAGCGCAAGGTTACGGCAACACTATCCAAATTGGTCCTTTCCGCACGTGCTATGGAATATGATTCGGGGCCTGCTGCGCAGGAAACTGCTTCTCGCATAGAGAGTGACGCAGAGGAGCTCGATAGGGCCATTGTCGCGTTTGTTGTTGAAGTCCAGAAATACCACAGCGAGCAGCAACAAGAAATCGTTGGTACTAAGCGAATACAAGGTTGCTTCTCTGTCATTCATGTCGGGCTTGGACTGGTCGGAGCCGGTTATGGTGGAACTTGGAAGGGATTTGGCTGGGTTCCTATGGATGACACTGAAGAGTTTCCTCAGACTATCCTCAGCTCAGGTGCGTTTTCGGAATTCAAGACGCTTATGGTGTCCGTGCAAGCAAAGTTTGGGACCCTCCACACCGCTCTGAGAAACCGGGATGGTGAATCTGGTGAGTACCAATCGGCATGATCGTCATTCCTGGAGCTTAGTCTGCGGCAGAACAACGCGTGCGGATGGCGAGCAGGGAGGTTCTTTCAGGGCTGTTGGTTCTACTGCTGTTCGTGTCGAATCTTCATATCGCTCGCCATGTCGATATCGACGGATTTCACTCCGAACCCGGACCTGAGGAAGACAGCGCACTGTACACCCAATCAGTGGACAAGGCACGGCTGTTGACACGTACCTTGGAATCGGCCATGCAAGCCCTCCATGACGACGCGTCAATCATGTTGTTGACCACCCAACACATTCGTCAGCTCTCAAGTAGGGTGGCCTCCCGGGATAGGGATGATCATTATGATTATCTCGACGCAATATCTGCATCGATCAAGTCGAACCTCCAATTCCTTCTACAAACCCTGGATGCCTTATTGTCTGTGGGACATGACCAGGCGGATATGGCTGAAGGAGATTACAAGGGCGCGATCGAGTGGCGGGTATCGAGGTTAAGCATCATGGATAGTCATTATGATGCGCGACCCATGTCCGTGCTCAACCCCGCCGACCCGGAGAGCGAAGATATCGTTGATATCGAGGTAGCATTTGGTGCTCCAGGAAGCAAGATGGGGACAATTCAGCCCGATCGTGCCCCCTCACTCCGTAGCCAATCTCAAATGTCTGACAACACGATCACTCTCGAGGATCACTCCAAGCCCGACTCCACTCGGAGTGTCTCGTCAACCGACTATACGCTATCGGTACACACTCTGGTTCCATCGGAACGGTATAAGGAGCGAACATCCATGAGCGACACGATGTCAGTCAACGACGATGAATGTGGGTCTTTTCACTACTCGTTTTGACTTGTGATGACAAGGTATCGCAGCGACCGTAAGTCGGACTACTACCAACGCGCAGAAGATCAAGAAGATTTTCGGCGACGACGCTCCAGAACATATCATTAGCGTAAAGCCGTGGTACCTGCGGCCAGACTATACCAAGGAAGACATGGTCATCGATGTCGATGGAAGCGTCCGCGCTGGGTCAGTTCCCGCTCTTGTAGAACGCCTCACGTCACATGAAACTGGCGGTACGTACTTCGCAGCAGCACATTGAACCTTTTCAATGACTGTTGGTCAGACCCGACTTTTATCAAGACGTTCTTGATGACTTACAAGTCGTTCACGACTCTGGATGAGCTTTTCGATCTCCTCGTTCGGCGCTTCTTGATTCAGCCGCCTAATAACCTAACGCCTACTGAGTTGGAGGAATGGAAAAAGCTTAAGCAACATATTATCCAGATGCGGGTGCTCAATACGTTTAAAACTATGGTCGCTGACGACGATTTCCTGGAGAAGGAAGACATGTACATCCTGGATCGGATGAAGGAGTTTTTGCTACAAGATGCTGTCAGCAAGATCGCGATATCCAAGCAACTGGTTATTTTGATTGATCGTGCTGTAGGTGATGCGAGATCACCAGATTGCCCTGATTTTCATGATGTTGTTAGCGCGCCGGAGAACTCAAGAAGACGATCACGCCGAATCTGGTGTCTCCTCCCACGTCCATCATGCCCAAGACCAACAAGCGAATAAAACTCCTTGACGTCGACCCACTGGAATTGGCGCGACAATTGACGATTTTGGAAAGTCAGTTATATCAAAGGATTCGCCCCATGGAATGTCTGTCTAGATCGCGGGAACAAAAGACTGATTACAATGATAACATCGCTCGGGTTATCCAAACCAGTAACAGGGTAGATTCAACCCCCTGATGCAATTCCACGGGCTAATACCGCACAGATTGCCAACTGGGTCGCTGATACAGTACTCTTCCATGAAGAATCGAGGAAGCGAGCGACTATTCTGAAGCAGTTTATATGCGTTGCTGACGTGCGTCGTTTGTGTGCTGCTATCAAAGTTGCTGCTGAACCCCGATGACAGCGTTGTCGATTTTTGCACAACTATTCTAGTATGGTTGCTATCGTATCTGGGCTGAACTCGCCTCCTATTCGCCGGTTGAAGCGTTCATGGGAGCAAGTTAGTTCACGACATATGTCGTGGCTGAATGCTTGCGAGATGACGATTGATTCGGGCAAGAATTTCACTAATTATCGTTCGACACTCGCCAAAGTCGCACCGCCGTGCGTGCCCTTCATCGGTAAGGAGACTTGTAGAGTGGATACGTGGTTTTATTATTCTAACGCGACAAATGCAGGCGTATTCCTCACCACCTTGACGTTTATTCAAGACGGTTCCAAAGATACCCTGCCAGGTAATCTGGTTAATTTCCGGAAGCGCCAGAAGGCCTCCGAAGTCATCCAAGACATCCAACGTTGGCAAACTCTGCCTCACCACTTCCATCCACTTGCGGCGGTTCAGATGTACATCGAGGAGTCGCTTGGAAAGTTTAGCGATCAGGTCGACGTTGGCGATTTATTCTGGAATCTCAGTTTGGAGCGGGAACCGCGCGAGAGAGAAGATGAAAAGATGGCGCGATTATTGCAAGAGAGCGGATTTTTGTAGGCCACGGCGTGTCGTGTTGTATGGTTATGGTTTTTTCGGGATTGCTTATTACTACCTTTTCAATCGAATGGAGTTTGTGAGATATAATTCATCGATCAGCACCACGCATAACACATGTAGCATAATGTACAGGATCACAGTACCACGTCAGATATCCATCTGGAAATATCGCTCTCAGGGAGAGGTGATTTAACGGCTAGTGTAATATCTACCCCCACTCTTTGCCCCGTGCGACTGCAACTGTGCAAACGTCGACCTCCTCGGCACGTTGCCGCCGTAGCTCGTCGACTGATAATTGGCCGCATAGGAACCTGAGCCAAAAAGGTGTGGATCGACACGACCATCGAAACGAATAGTACGACGTACCACGCAACACTCCTCGTCTTCGAAAGCCCAGACAGTGCAGGAGGCACAATCTGAGCGTTTCGAGGACCGCTGGGATGACGACGAACGCGAGGACGATGATCGCTGTGGAAGTGACCGGATGGGCGATGACTGTTTCTCTCTCCCTCAGCGGCACGCCGTGTACGACGAGCATCGGGACGTACCATAGTCGGTCAAGTCGATCAAGGCCGCCACGAGTTCGTTTCGAAACGTTTCAAAGGGAGGGTACTCCCAGACGACCAAAAATGCTTGGGAGACGTAGGACCAGATGACGAGACAGAGATCGCAGACAAAGTTCCACAGTGCGAAGAGGAGGTCGCGGATCTCGTCGCCGAGCGCTGGAAAGTCGACGTCTGGCGGTGGTTTGGGGGGCATCGTTGTCGTTGGCACAGGAATACAGTAAAGCCTCGTGTGGATTCTTTTAGTAGTCGCGCGCGTCCGACTGTTATTATATTACTTTATTCGAGCATGTCACAACGAGAGCCCTCTTTCTTTGAGCGAGAGCGAGATCGACTCTCTGCAGAGATCACCGCAGTAAGACGCGCTCGCTCGCTCATTTTCAAAACAGCCAACACGGGATATCTCTAGGGATTCGAAGATTTGCTCTCCTCGAGCAACGTCCTCAATCGCAAGCTCGAGGAAGTGCTCGGGATGACAAGAGAATACGAGACCATCGCTTCCCTCTGGCAAAGCTTTCACGGATTGATGCGCGGTCAAAATCAGCCCCCAGACGATCCCAGGACTGTGCCCGGAACTGGTGCCCACGTCGTCTCCACCAACTCGAAACGTCAATAACATTGGACCGTAAGTCACGCTGCCATCATCTTCACGATTTCGCTTGCGAGGCTATCCAAGTACAGGTAGTAGAAAGAACAGAGCGTGTGTATGTATAATTGCAGCAAAACAAGAGACAAGATAAAATGCCGGCTAAAAACATAGTCCATTATGCGTCTGCCCAGGCGGCCACCTGAAGTACACGACGTCAACAATCAACGTTCTAATGTCATCGACCATACAACTCACCCAAGAGAATCCGGCAAACTCTTGCTGGTCGCGAGACGACAACTGACCGTGCACCGGAGTCAGCGTCGGTTGTTCGCGAGTGAACTCTTCGTCAAAGTTGCTCGTATCAGCACTGCCGCTCTGCAGAATCTTTAGTATCGCCGTCCACAGAATTCATAAAGGCTTACAATTGTCGGGAAGTAGGGCGGAGGAATACGCTTGTGGAACACGTCATCAAAGTTGACGTCTTTGAAGAACGGATGCCTCTTGATCTCTTCAGCGTCGGCCTTACTTGATCCGAGCCGACGAGTAGGGTCCCTCGTCAACAACTGTGGATACCTCAGCATCAATCAAGACACGTCAAAATCGCTCAATCCTACTTTTTGCAGGATCGAAACGGCGTCCCTCGGCATAGTGATCGGGTATAATGGCTCATCTTCCAAGATGGCATCGAATATTTCATCTTCGTCGTCACCACGGAAAGGTGACTGTCCAAGCAGCATTTCGTACGTTAGTACGCCAAAGGCCCACCAGTCAACGGCACGCCCATAACGTTGTTCGAGGAGAATCTAACCAAACTTCAATTTGGTGACCACCTGCGGAACCGTTGACCGACGCACCTCGGGAGCCATAAACTCGGGAGTACCACAAAAGGTGCTCGTGGTGCAGCCATACCACATCTCCTCCTTACAAAGCCCATAATCCGCAACCTTGACGTGACCGTCAAGCGTCAACAAAATGTTATCTAGTTTCAGATCCCTGTTCGAATTGAGCTCCATTTGGGTACAGCGTGACTTGGAAGTAACTTACCGATAGATAATCCCGTTGGCATGGAAGTATTCCAAGGCCAGAAGAACTTCAGACGCGTAAAACTTTGCTTGGCGCAGAGAGAACTGTTTGCGCTGGATGTGTAACATAAGGTCTCCCCCGCTTACATACTCCATCACAAAGTAGACGCGAGTTTCTGTCTGGAAACAAGAGTGAAGGCCAAGTAAAAAAGGGTGACGTTCACGGGCAGCGGCCAGGAACACGCGCTTCTCCGAACGAGTGCTGAGTTGACATACATGAACAACCATCCTCGGCTATATCGCATCACATGGAACCGTACCTTTCTACTTCATCGTTGTCGATGATAAACTCCTTCTTCAAGACCTTGATTGCATACAATGCGTTGGTCCTCTTTTCTTCGGCCAGCATGACTTTGCCAAAGTTTCCCTTTCCAAGAACAGCTAGGAAATTGAAATCATCAAGACCAACTTTCCGCTTCCGAGCAGCTACACGCTGGTTGGGTGACATGGTCTGCGGTGCGACGACTACCTCAGCCTGCTGAGCCCGCTGTGCCACGTACTGCTGTGGGGGTGGGGGTGGGGGAACCTGAGG
>JBBPTZ010000038.1:0-74127 GCA_038094315.1 Phylloporus cf. tubipes
GTGTAGAAAGGTGTCATTATAGAGAAAAAGGAAGAGTGTTCATGGGAATATATGAAGAAAGGGGGTAAATCATAACAATTTCACCTTGGCAATACATCAAGTTAATCGCCTACTTTGAGTTTGTCTTGTCATTCACCTAGCCATCCTCCTCAACTCTTGACTCCTGCATAAGTCAACCCACTTCCTTTTAGTCCTAGTTAGGCTTATGCCTCTAGACCTCTCAACATCCAGTCAAGCTTACGCTTCTGATGATATCATCTCAATAGTCCAAGGCTACACTTGCCTCTACCCGGATCAAGCGTAACAGTATTAGTTAGGATGGTGTGGTGCAGCTTTTAACTATCTGTTAAGATACCCTTGCTTATACCAACTGTTATACAAAGCATACACTAAAGGATCTGGAATGTCAAGGGAGGTCAATATTCAAACTGAAGATGTTTCAAAGATATGCAAAGGGTGTGTATAAGGGGAGAGCCTTGGTACTAACAGAGCAACTCAAAGTGTGCAGAGGCTTATAGAGTTCTGAAGGTATGGTTCAAGATTGTATGCTAGTATTGTGCAGATTAAAAATAAGGACTATGGTACAAGCAGCATGAGTCTATATATCTAGTAGTATATAATCAATAAAATGCAATGGAATCACAAGGAACAACTGCAGGATGACCAAGACTACTGCAGATCATGAGATAGATGGGGAAACTAGGCTGTTATGAAAGAGACAGTCAAAGAGTAAGCTATTCAAGAGGAACAAGGAAAAAACCAGGAACAATACTGAGACCCCTTCCAGTAGGAGAGAAAAGAATGGTGTGGGGTCAAGAAAGACAAAACAAGTGCTGTCAGTTTAGCAATATAATAAATAAGTAATATTCCCAGCTAGGCTCTGGGTCAAGATAGGAGAAGGAAAAGATAAATATGGATTGATGAACCAGTACAATCATAACACCAACAACCAAATTGCTATCATTCAATATGGAACATCTATAACCATGCTGATATGCCACACACTCTTTAACCTGTTTATCAGGCTCTCTAAAATGCCCCAATGCTATGATCAAAAATCATAGGGCCATCTACATAGTTCCCAGTTGAAACTTATATTGTTGCTCTAAATGTCAATTGAGTTGCTTAAGTTGAAACCAGCCAATGATCCTTGCAAGTCCCATTTATACAGAGTTGTGGCACTCACTCAGCAGCATTTGAGTAAGTCCCTTTCTTTTTTCACATAGCACACTAATCTTTCCTGTGTGATAGCAGGGGCCCATGAAGAAAAATATCACTTGTTAGGAAATAAGGGAGCATTTCTCAGTCAGGCAAAGAATTTATGTTCAAATTAGGTATACTTATCTACTCCACTTATTCTTGTTCTGGAATATGATGATGTTGCTCAAAATATTGTTATTTTAAGGTCCAAGATCCACCTATGCCTTTAACACAAGCAAGATCATAGGTGAAGCATTTGCATTAATTATTGTAAAAATATCTCTCTTGACTGATTGTGCACAGCTTGTCAAGGCAAACTCAATTGAAGGTAAGTAGGTGCCCAGATGACCATCCCTTGTTCCTCATTACAACATTGCAGGAAACAAGAACAACCTAACCATCACATACATCCTACTAACAACCTAAAGGTATGAACAACCCATGAAACAATTAACAGTTTGATAGTGACATGGTATTTGTTATGACTCTTTTTTTCCCCCTATACTTGTTTTTCTTTGCACTATTTAGTCTACCCCAGCAATGTGTTGGACACTCATCTCTTTTAGCCAGTTATCACCATATCTATCTCCCTTATCTCCCAATAGCCATTTGCACACTAACTGACTTTCTTCCATTCACTGCTTTTTATCTCTGGTCACTGATGCTTTGTCATAAACATTCCATGACATTCTATGACCTTTTTTTTCCCCACTTATCTAATCTTCACTTCAGTTGTTATATAAATTCACCCTCTGTGTACATTAGATTCTCACACTTGTCTTTCTTGTATTACCACCTGAAATCCAAGTTCCTTTGTCTCCATTCCTTAGCTGCACTAAGGCCTTGCCTCATCCTAGTCTGAAGCCTACTACTAAGTGGCTTCTGTGTTGCTCCAACCATTGTTATTGCACAATACCCCTTTGTCCCATGACACCTTGATGTTGAAATGACTAGCCCGCTAGGACCAATTGCTTACCAAAGCAAGTAGTAAGCCTTATACTGAAGTCACTAGTGAGACTAGGAAAACTCCAAGAGAACAAGACTGGAGAAAATCCCTAATGCTCACTCCTGGCCTTTATATACTATTCTAATGTTTACATTTGTGTATGCTACATCTGTGATATCCTGTGTCGGTGAACATGAGGAGTACACATGCATCTAATAGAACTACAAGAATTAGGGTGTGCACTGGTATCTGTTGCATAGCCCCAGTATTTCTGAGTTGTGTTGACTAGTTCTGACTTGTGCTTCGTACTTGCCTTCCATATTGGGAAAGATGAGTCAGCCATGAGGATTACCATGAGGTGCTTATCTGTGACATGCAGTGTCCTTGAGGTTGGTAAGGTTTGCACAGCTATACACTGCTTGGGTATAGCTGAACACTGCCATAGGGGCTGGATAAGCACTGCTTCAGCACAGGTATTTGCACAGCCTTGCACTGCTGTGCGTTGCCTTGATGACTCGTTCTGACTATAGTTGGCTAAGTCCAAATCGGGGTTTTAGACATCAGGATAAGTGTAGATATTGCATAGTTAATGCAATATGGTGTGTGAAAGGCCAGGAAAATTAGTGAAAAATAGGGGTAAAACAGAGCAATCGTAACACCCTCTGGGAAAAACTTTCCTTCCTGCCCTGGAGAAACATCTCACACTCCTTGACAAAGCCCATGATAAAGCACTGGCTGCCCACAATTCCACCTGTTAGATCATGGCTGAACGCACTACCCAATGCTTCTCCCCCTGGAAGGTCAGAGATAAGGTCTGGCTGGAGGCCTCTAACCTCCACATTGATTACCCCTCTCGGAAACTCGCTCCCAAACGCTTGGGACCCTTCGAAATTGCTCAAGTACTATCACCACTCGTATACCACCTCCAGTTACCACCCACCTGGAAAATACACGATGTCTTCCACACCTTCCTCTTATCTTCCTATTGTGAAACTTCTGCATTTGGTCTGAACTTTGCCTGCCTGCCACTGGATCTAGTTGATCAGAAGAAGAGTACAAAGTTGACAAGATTGTGTCTTATCGGGGCACACTGGGATGCCACAAGTACCTGACTGCATGGAAAGGCTATCCATCATCAGAAAATACCTGGGAACCCAAATCCAACCTATGCCATGCCCCTGACATCCTCTCCACTTATAAACGATCTCAAAACTTGTCCTAACAACATCCCCTCAATTTTCCCCTCAGCATATGCCCATTCACTATGTCCTCCTCCTCCTCCACATCCTCTGACTCTTCCCACGTTGCTTCACCTATATGCCTGTGCCCTGTCTTCCCAAGCCACTTGCCAGTCTGCTTTTTACATCTTCTTTATACTGCAGTAATCATTGACACCCACCTCCTCAGTATCATCAAACAGTTGCCTCTCTTTATGCTTGACATGTTACACTTGACCTGGGTAAGGGCAAGCATAGCCTTGATGAACAAGACAACATGGCCAGAAGCATAAGCTTGATTGGGTGCGGAGAGCGGAGAAGGGTCTAGAGGCATAGGCCTGACTAGGGTCAAGGAGGATTGTGGATACAGAGAAAAGGTGGGCGTCAAGGAGGGCAGCTAGGTGAACTACGAGATGAACTTGAAGTAAGTGATCTGCTTGATGTATTGTCAAGAAGAAATAGCTTAGGATATACATGTGTGTATGGGCTGTATTTAAGAAGAAGGGAAAAGTGCATGGACCAAGTGTAAGAAAAGGAAACTATCATTGAGATAGGAAACAAACATTGTGGAACAATGTCAAAGAAATATGACTAAGCAAGGAGAAAGAAACACTACTGGATGGAAGGAAACGATAACTGATAAGTAATGAGTAGTATCAGCTGATAGTGTAGGAAGATGTCATTATAGGAAAAAGGAAGAGTGTTTGTGGGAATGCTAAAAGAAAGGTGGTGAATCGTAACACAACGAGGTTTCCCAAGAACTCGTCTGTCTCTTCCTAGATATCTCTACCACTCAAGTTTATCATGGCCAAGCTGCCTCCAGTGACATACCTGCATCCTTCAGCGCTCCCATGTGCCTCCTTATCAACAATGCTCCCAATCGCATTCTGACCTTACTGCACCTTTACGGTTTTGCCAACTTTGTAGAACAGATCCCTGCCCATGATATCTACACCACCTTTTGCCGAATCTTCTTATGCATGTCCCCAGAAGAGTGCACCCACTACATCTGATCTGCACTCTCCTCCTCCCTGCCACCTCTTCCAGTCCCCGCTCCCGTATTCTCAGCCCCCATGAATTTCTCCTCCATCTCCACTCCTCCTCCCCCCATGACACTCCTTGAGCATATCTTGTTGTCCGTCCCCTCTGAAACCTCCACCACAGTTGACCCTCCTGTTGACCCCTTTGATGGAAGCCATTGAGATGACCCCACTATTCAAACAATCCACACCTGGATGACCCACATTGAGGCTGGCAACATGTTCTCCTCCCCCACCCACATAGTCCCATTCATCCTAATCTGCCCACCTGCCTCCATGCTAACTGAGTGCTTTCAGTATCATGCTCTGGGTCACTATTGCAAGAACTGCCCTCATTATTCCTGCCCTCACTGTCACATATCCACCCCAGGCCACGCTCAATCTAATTGTCTCCATGTCCAATGCAACGTTTGCAGTTGCTGGGGACATAGCACCCAGTTTTGCCCCAGTCTCCTGTGCTCATGCTGTGCTCAGTTTGGGCATGTACTCATTGACTGTCCATTCGAGAACTTATTGGCAGATCAGGCTGAGAATATTTATGGAGATAACTGATTGCTTATCCACCCTGGAGGTAACCTTTAGAGGGTTTATGAAGAAGATCAAGCCAGGGACTCGATCATTGGAAGGGGGTAATGTTACAGTTGTGTTGCTGCACCGGTCCGTTTTTCTCTTTTCATTCACTTATTCTGACCCCAGCCCCTGCTGGGAACATTATCTCTTTGTTGTATCACTGACCCGGTAGTGTCTTTACCCCGCTTTCTGGCCTGACGCCATTTCTTCGGATCCTACCAAATCAGGCCCTGGACTTACTCTTTAATTATCTTGTATGTTTCATGGACAGCTTATCTCCTCCGCTGTTTCTCCCACAACGGCATTGTCTCCCCGCCATCCTCCCATATGACTCATGCATATTAGTCAATCTGCAGTAGTTCTATCCAACTTCACAGACTTCTACCACTTACGTATGACTGAGTACTTATACTGCTGCTGCATGTACTGTAAGACCATTCTTGATCTTCACAATCTAGCGTTGTTTCTTGAACCATTCCTGGACTTCTATTAGTCACTGCATGCTACTGAAGTGCTTTGAGTGTTCCAAGGCAATTCCTTGAGAACCCCCTTCATATACCTTCAATTGTCGACCACTCTGTCGACAACACCTTCAGGCTGAACATTGGCTACTCCCATTGTTCCAGATCTTGTTCGCAATACTACACATAACAAAAGATCAAGAATCTCCCTTCATCCCTCCTATCTATGGAGCAGGACCGACCCACCTTTGTCATTATTGCACACCCATTGAGAACCCCTTGCTTTCACCCTTCATAGTCAGACAATGAAACCCAGGACCCCATCCCAAAGTACATCCCTCATCACTATTGACCCCCGCCCATAGGCCTCCCCCTGTCTGCACAACCCAGACCTCAGCCCTTCATACCATTACCCCCTCGTACCCCTAGTCCAATCTCTGTCACCCCACCTCAGTCGCCCCTCATGTCTTCTACTAAGCTCAAAGCTGCCCTCCCAGCTGACTTCTCCAGAGAACCCACTGACACCATGCACTGAATGAAGGCCATGTGTGTCTACTTTGCTATCAACCACTCACTTTATGCCACCGACAAAGCCAAGGTTATGACCACCCTGAACAAGATGAGTAAGAGTTTGTTACGCGTAGCGCTGCGAACGTAGATCCCGAACGTTGGACGCGGCCAAGGTTCAATCCGAAGGTGCGGACGACGGATCGGTCGTCGGGTCAAGGGTGAACGAGGGGAGTTCGCTAGGAATCGCCTAGGAACTTACAGAGTAGCTCAAGAGCGTACAGGGGCTCGTAGAGGTCCGGGGGTTGGTTCTAGATACAACGCTAGATTGCGCAGATCAAGAATAAGGCTACAAGTACAGGCAGCTACGGTATAAATACTCGACAGTATGTAAGCAACAGAAGTCCGTGGAAGCGGACGGAACTACTGCGGATGAGTCATTACATGTCGGTCAATGTGAAGGAAGCGGGACGACGACGCCGCTGTGAGAGAAGCGGCGGAGGAGAAAAGGCTGTCCATGGAAACATACAGAAGAATCAAGGGAAATACCCGGGGTCAGTTCTGGTAGGACTAGAGGGAACGGCGTCTGACCAGAAGGCGGGGTAAAGAAGCTGCCGGGTCAGCGATACGATGAATAAGTAGTGCTCCCAGCAAGGGCCGGGGTCGGAGTAGGCAAAGGAAAAGAGGAAAACAGACTGACGCAATAGTACGACCGTAACAGCCGTGGGCTTGACATGCCGTCCCCATCGATTAATTGTAATTGGGCCGTCATGGTCCTAGACATGACGTTGTTTATGGTACAGCTAGTAGTGCCCTCGTATTGCAACAAAGCCATCGCCAGATATTGTTATGTTAGTACTCCATCATCCAGGTTTCCATCGCCGCACTAGAGACCTGTACCTTGGCGTGTAGCAGACGATGACACCGCATCTACGGCACTTCCACCGCCCCTCAACCTAGAAAGCGACATTGCCACAGACATCTTGTCCTTGTTACGTGGTCTATACACTGACATATTCACTCGACCAAACACTTTGCTATATGAAGGATGTCAGTGGCTAACACTCGAAGCCGAAACGCGCGATACATCACCGGTTACACCAAAAGAGCAGATCTTGTATGAACTTCTCATGTTCGGAAGCTCTAGTGAACTCGAAGAAGGCAATGATATTGTGATAAAAGTCATTGTGGTTGAACTCCCCATCGATGATACGCCAACTACCACAGCTGGACAGTGCGAACCGAAGCTAAACCAGGAATCAGTCACCATGTTACCGGAGGCTGTCAGGAATACCTGAACCGCAATGTATGCGATTGCACGAGGACTGATAGACTTCATTCCAATTAAGGTGGCGACATGAGAACGAGTACGACGTTCGTCGCACTTCTGGTACCTCTTTGGATGCGGGAGGGCTTCGTATTCAATGCTCTCCTTTAATGCGGAGCTTGGGGAGGTGAATATGTGTTTGAAAGCCTTCCGTGCTCTACGATTATATATACCTAGCATTAGATATGTGTTTGCATACCTTTAACAGAAGGGTGTTCTTGAAAAGCCCCTTGTTCGGGTTATTCGGATCATAAATTTCACCCTCATACAAAAACGAGGGCCAGGAATCTGCTGTTACAAGAAAGTCAGGATGGAAGTCGCGGATAGCAGCCCGGCTCCTGTGGAGACAAGTCGGTTAATGTGTGGGATAGAAAGTGAACAGAATGATCTGAACTGCTCATCTTGCCAATCGTAATCTACTGGACAGAGAAGGCGCCCTGTTACATCATGGTTGAAACCCCGTCCGGTTTTTTCACCGAGTTCAAGATCCTGTGCAGCGGCAGGATAGGCTGCCATAAGCCACTGAATCACCGCTGGCTTCAGGCTGGCTGCATCGTTGCCATGGGCAGAGTCTGCACCTCGATTGAGCTACGATACCTTGATATTATTTCAGAGGCGCACATATTTGAACTGGACATACCTCCTTAAAGATGTTTACAAGGTTGTTAATATGGTTCTCCGAGTCGAAAATCTTTCCTAGGGATGGTTGCCATCGCAAAAGTTCCTTGAAATTAGTAAATAGGCGGTTGGCCCTATGTGATTGGATCAATATAAGAACAGGTAGGAAACAAGTGAATCTTTCGACTTACCCTTCGGATGATGCGTCCAGATCCTCGAGGCAGGCACGCCGGTCAGCTTCATTGACGAGATCTTCAACCCGGTCCGTGAGGGACACAACGCGTCGAATGCAACGTACAGCAAGAAGAAAGGTATGAGCCTCACTAGACAGTGTGTGAAGTGGGATCGAACACGATTTATTGAACCTGTACTCACGATTTGCTCCTGTTGTGAACATTGTTGATCTGATTGATTTCTGCCTCAAGCTCTGAGATGCGTCGCTTGCAGGTAGAGAGGACATCTGTATTGCTAGCAGATGAAAAAGAGGTCCCCTCCAACGAGGACGTGGATTCGGGTGGCTGGGAAGTGACAGCCTGGGGACTCATGGGAAAAACGCTGTGGTGTGTGACTCGACACTCATCCTCAGGTCTTATTTGGTTGAGGTTCGGTGCTCATTCACCACTAATTTCAAGCCGTTCCGAGTCGCAACTTGAAGGTATGATAGCTCCGCCGTTGGTTTCGGCATTGCACAACTGCCCATGGGAAACCCAAACTGTGCCAAGTTATCCGCTGAAGGAATTGGAGATTAATATTGATATTCGAGGACTCCACCAAACCTTCGTCCAGATCTCTAACCTTTGTCCACTGATTTATCATTGTGGAGCCGCCTTTCTGTCGTCCTGGCACGGCGTGATTACTGATTCAAACAGCTCCACTCAATGCAATTTAACCACGGTCCTCACCCCCATCGACCCTGTATTCCCGTTCGGTGGATTTAAATGGGGGGCGGTAACTAGGGAAAGCATAACCTTGGGTTTGGTTTGGTAGGCGCGATTTTGTTGGGCCGATACTATTCCAATGCTTATCACCCATTGTAGCCCTTGAACGCTGGAACCCATAACTCGAAGTGTAGTCGGGAAGCACTGACAAGAGCAACTTGAATATGATCATGGCGGGAAAGTCAACTGAAGGAGCTGATCGACTCACGGTAACGAGGGTGAGATACGGCTCTCAGGCTGTTACTTAAGTTACTTTGGTAGGACAACAGACATACCTACAGTGGTACCCTCGACCAATCCATGCCCAAGGGTCCGGGGCAGTGGGGTTAGTAAAGTGCCGACTCGGAGAACGTCGAAGGCCAGTCATATGTCCATGGATACTACCCCAGGCTTACACTCATAGCCGACACTTTCAAGTTGGCAGTTCGAATTTCTCTCTTGGCGCTGTGACATTCTATCGTAGTCCTGGCGAGGTGCGTCTCAGGATCATTGTCCGTCTGTTAATATAACCTTCACACTTGTATACGGCACACAGCTCACCAGCGAAGGTATTTACACTCGTTGCCCTCGTTGTGATGGTGGAAATGCGATGGAGTCGCCTTGGGGCTCTCAGTAGTCTTCGTCATTGTCGTTGTGAGCGATCGTTGCATATGCTGCCCAGACGCAGCATCTTGACTCAGCACTCTGCTATACAGACATGGTTGCACGTGCCTGTAGTACTCTCGCCAAGTGTGATGGTGACCTACCGTTCAACTTACCTCTAGCGATTGGCCGGACGCAAGAGCAATGACCCGGGGTATCCTTCCGGTCCGTTGATAAACATGGCCCGAGTCCAGCTGGCATTCACTGGCATGCAAGGCAAGGAACTGCCAAGAAGAGTACGGGAGACTCGGAACTGGATCTGGCAACTTGAACATGAATGCCATGTCGCGAGGTGCCCGAGGGATTCAACGGCTCGCAACTCCCTAGATTGTAAAGTGGAATGTCTGCGTTGTTTCTGACCCCAGTACCCATCATGCTTTCGAACCAACCAGCGATCGAATGCATCGTATACATTAGTATGTTCCAAGGTTGAGTAGTACAAAATAAGTGGACCTGAGATACAAATTATGTGCTAGAAATTGGTTCTGTGACTCATTGGACTCCAGAAGCCTGTCCACGGCATTGAACTGCATTGAGTTTCTCTCCTGGATGATCGTGTGGTAAGATCATTGCACTATCAGACAGTTACTGACTCGGAATTAAACATGCCAGTGCCGCAATGATCAAAGTGAATGCACTACCTGCCAGTTGCTAGATTCGAAACTGTCGTAACAAGTACTGGTGAAAGTTTCAAGTCAACCGTGGTCACACTGCAGCCTGTACCGTTAGCGTACCTAGTAAGCACCGGCATGTCTACCTGTACCTCGATCAACGGATGGGCTCGATGGATGGCATGAATGCTGGCAAGTACATGGGCAAAAAAGTCCATGATCGTCACCGGGGATAGCCTGTCACGGTATAGGATAAAGAGATATTCTGGGGTGGCAAACTCCACAATGTCGTCGAGATGTCGCACTCCCATTTTGATGAGCGGCTCAAAAAATCGTGCCATCCAATGTCGATGGGGCTCAACATTGTCAAGCCTTGCCAGGAAATCTTGAAGGGATGGATAAGTGAAATGCGGTGAGAAGGTTTCGACCTCAAAGTCGACGAGGATGGTGCGTATTTCCATTCTAGTGGACACTGCGCTGGTTTGATGACTCCCAGTACAGCCGTATTGATGTACTTTATTTCATCTGTTCCGAACCAAATACAATGATATCATGACGTCATGATGCGCGCTACGGGGAACTACTTGCTAATCGTGACCAGTTCACGCATTCCCGAGCCGAGTATTTATCTGTGAATATATTTGGCTAATACAGTGGTAACTCGGACATGAATACTCGGAGCTTTGATGGGCTCGGAGTCGCCGTTCAACCTTCAGTTCAACCGTTGGAGCTGTTTATTTAGGTATTTGAAAATTAGATACATTACTGGAGTGACCGCCCGTTTGGGACCGAGACACGAAACAGCTCCGGCGATATCGTACCGGTACTGATCTTGGGACATCCATTCAGGCCGATTGCTCTCAGAAGTCCTTTCAATTTCCAACTTGAATGGCTTGAAGTTGATAGTCTGGTACCGTAGTCGTTTGAACTTTTACTACTTACACACAACAACTAGTAATAACACAATATCAATGCTCAAGTAAAGTGACATCGTGGGGCACACCGAAGACATCTGCCAGTGCCAGTCGAATCACAAGTTAGTTTGTGCACGAGAAGCGAGAAGAATTGACCAACGTACCTCCTGTGACATCTCGCCTTTGGATAATTGACTCTGCGAGCCCCCAGAAAGAGTTTTTGTACTCTGTGAATTTCACCCTAGTGAACACCACGATCCTTCGGTCCACAAGATGGCACTGCCTCAGCTTCGAATAGATTACCGCACTTTCGTCATACACTGTGCACCACAAAACTACGGCTTTCAGGTTGGGAAATTGACTCAGCACGAACGATAGAAGTTCGGTGTGAAGTGTGCGCTGCGCAGGAGCTTCAACGGGAAGGGATATGTGCGTCAGCTGGCATAACTGATCAAGGCCAATATCAAGGCCACACCTTGCAGCCCAGTTATTTGTCACGTGAAGGCGTCGGATACGGTGTAGGAGATGGAAGTCAGGGAGAAAAATGAAGGCGCCAAAGAAGGTAGATGAAAGATCCATGCACAAGGTTTTCAACTTCCAGAGATCATCAAGAGGACCGCGAAGATGATGATGGCCATCGAAAACCTCAGTGGTGATCTGTATGGTGAGTTCCTGCAGTCCTCGGCAGAGACGAAGGACCTCTCTCCCCAGTATGGGAGCAACGGATGGACGAAGATACAAGACTTTCACTACATTCCTGGCAAAGTCTGGCCTGTGAAGTAGTGACGATGCGAATAATTTAGCCATATTTTGGTTACGGAGATCGACTACCTGGTAGATGACAGGTTCTAACCTGTTCCGAGTCGATGAAAAACATATCTGGGGCACGAGACACGACCTACCAATGGTGAATTCACTTTGCGACCGACAAGAAGGTAGCAGCGTGATGCAGCGATCCAGAACTTGTGACCGAGTCCCTGGCAGCCAGTAGGAATATTGTGCGCTCGATTTCATCAGGGAAGGTCGAAAGCACTGGCAAAGAACTTGAAATTGCCTTAGTAGATGTCGCAGGCATAGTGGCCTGGGTACTAGAAGGTGTGAGTATCGATTGGAACCGCTGAAGGGACTCTTGCCGGCGACAAGATACACAAAAGCCGGCACTGGCACCGTGACTCCGAGTCGGAGTTGATATTATATTATGTGCCCGCTGCAGGTGGCCGCATTAACATCACCCGTGGCCTTGGACATTGGGCAGATCTTGATCTGGCGTAATTGCAATTTCAATTGAAGTTGAAGTTAAATCACTGACACTGGCACAGCTGAGTCGCCGCCGATCGACTCCGTGTCATTGTCACAAATGACCTAACCTGATTCGAGTACAATGACTCGGAGTCGGATCATGGAACTAGATCTAGGCGCACCACTTCCTTTCTTTAGAGTAAGTCCCCGCCATGAAATGCAACACACAATATGACGTCATGCGTCTATCCAACTTGACGGTCCGCTCTGTGTTTTTATAGCTGCGATCACCAACCATCCAAGTTGCGCCGACTGTGGGGTGTTACGGTCGTACTATTGCGTCAGTCTGTTTTCCTCTTTTCCTTTGCCTACTCCGACCCCGGCCCTTGCTAGGAGCATTACCTATTCGTCGTATCGCTGACCCGGCAGCTTCTTTACCCCGCCTTCTGGTCAGATGCCATTCCCTCTAGTCCCACCGGAACTGACCCCGGGTATTTTCCTTGATCCTTCTGTACGTTTCCATGGACAGCCTTCTCTCCTCCGCCGCTTCTCTCACAACGGCGTCGTCGTTCCACTCCCTTCACATTGACTAATATGTAGTGACTCATCTGCAGTAGTTCTGTCCGCTTCCACGGACTTCCGTTGCTTACATACGGTCGAGTATTTATACCACAGCTGCCTGTACTTGTAGCCTCATTCTTGATCTACGCAATCTAGCGTTGTTTCTTGAAACACCTCCCGGGATCTCTACGAGCCTCTGTACGCTCTGAGTTACTCTGTAAGTTCCTAGGCGGTTCCTAGTGAACTCCCCTCGTAATACCTTCGACCCGACGACCGACCCGTCGTCAGGATATCTCAGTTGAACTTCAACGACCCTCGACGTTCAAAGATCAACTTGTTCGCAACGCTACGCATAACAGTGGGGCTACTATTAGCATCATGTCATGGTGTAATCATAAGTGGTATGCCAAACTATCTCTGTGATGGGATTACGCATAGTATCAATACCTGTGCGAGGCCCCCGCACATCAAATATGGAACGATGATAGTGGAGTAACTCCTATGAACTACATCCAAAACCGATCGGTGTCATTTCAAGAATATAGGCATGCGTGGGTCCAAATATTATGGTTATTTTCATACATTGTACTACGTCGACCTCGCTGGCAGATTCATGGTCCACGAACGAAAAAGGGCAATTGGAAAAATCAAAAACGATGTACAGCGCGAGGGTTTTAAGGGCCACGGTATATCACGGTGAGCCTGGAGCCAACAAAATTGCATTGCCATCATGTCACAAACTGGTCTCGTCGAGCATTCAAATCTGTAAATCGGAACTGAGTTGTCCGGGATCCACGCACTGGCAGACTGTCTCTTGGCTCAACTTCGGCACAACATGACCCTGGATTTACTTTTTTCGCTGGCTCCACGGAAGACAAACGAAAATGGCAAGTGGCAAGTTCGTAATGCCATGGAGCACCGTATTAGAAGCTACTCGCCTCGCAGAAGGTTCTGAAGTCATCTCCATTTCCAGGTAGGTCGTTCTTTGGAATTGCTTGATGGGTTTACTGTATATGTGATTCTGAGACAAGCCGCAAGAGCTTGCCTCAGAATCGTCAGGCGATAACGTTATACGCCCTCCTGTCGCTACCGTCACCTTTTCCTCGTCAGTCGGTGACGTGTTCGTACGAATCGTATCTCATTTTGGGTCATGGCAGGCAACACGTGTATTCATGAGTTCTCGTCTCTCTGGTTCTGACTCTAGGTATGGCTGTTCATAGCTTGGTGGAGACCCACCCTCGTATCTTTAAGTACGACATCCAGGACGAGCGTGTGTGAGAACCATCCGAAGATAAAGACGATGCACGAGCTTGGCGACCCACACGGTCATTTTCACTACCGTAGCATAGTACTGACTCAGCTTGGAGTCTCGGACCCAGGCTGTCAGTGTTTCTGCTGAGTCAAGTATTGATTTGGTAATTGACTATCTGCCAGGAATCCGAGTCGACCAGAAGATTTAGTACTAAAACTACTCATTGTCTGACTCCGACTTACTGGCAGGCAGTAGACGAACAGTCAGGTGCCATAGAGTACTACAATTCACTAGTAACTATACATAGAAGTTGTCGATCACAGTTGTACATTATTTAGTCAGGGGCAACCCTCCAATTCTGGCGGCGTGCCGCAGCCTGGGATATGGGCCGTCTCCTTGTGTGAAGAGGTAAATAAAACTGGTTGCGATCCGGTACAACCGCAGGAACATTTGCTGGGATGAGTCCGGCAGGAGTGATACCCTGCAGCATCGGAGAGTAGGCGCCTCCAAGCTGAATTTCATTTGTGACGTCAAAAAGCTACATGATCATACCTCTTAGCATCGATTGCTCTGACTCGGACTGACTGAAATTGGATTAAATACCTCATCATTTATCTGATGCATCTTCAGTCCCTTGACAGTCAACTGGAGCTTACCCAGTGGTCTAACTCTCACAAGGGACAACATAGCCCAATGAACGTCCAATGCGCTTGTATCAGGGAGCCTCCAGTCAGAGTACTGGAGGCGGTCAAAATTTTGTTCTCATAAGAGAACCGCAATCTCTGCATAGGTTGCTGCTGCATTTGGAGTCAGGCTTTTTATCGTCTGGTCCGGTAGGAACAGATCACCTACCCGAGTGAGCATACCAACCATTTGGCAAGTCGTCCACAGTCTTCCGGAAGAAAATGTCGTATGATATACCGTAGGTGCCCTCTGGCAGGACCAACATTGCTCCCTGGACAGCAAGAGGTATCTGGGGAACACCGTGAGCATCCATAGTGGCTCGGAATCAGGATGGCGGCGGATACGCATGGACTTATTTGTCCATCAGCAATTCCATATGACTCGGATAGTACTAGTAGTAACATCGTAATTATGTCACTCGCAGTCCATTAATATGATGAGCGCCACTTGCCTTCAGTGGACACTTATGGTTTGGAGCCCTTTAAAATAAATCCTCCGCGTCAGGCCGGGTTCTCAAATCTTATATCTTACTCCATGGTTCGACAGCGTCTGAGCCCGGGTCTTCTTGAAGTTGTGGTGACGCAGTGACTAAAGTTCCTATTTGGAGAAGAATACCAAGGATCATGGATCGGCGGCGCCTGCGTTTGCGGCGTGTATCCACTGAGGGGCTGTGAGGTGTAAGCCGCTTGCGTGGAAGGCGGGAGGTTTGGTTGACGGTGAAGAGCCTGGGTAGGAATCGAGGCAATGTTGGTCACTGGAGAGGTGTTGGTCGGCAGTTGGTGATGAGGATTTGTCGTGTTCATGCCAGTGGTGAGGAATTTGACCTGATCCGAGAGAACTCTGACAGAGTGCTCGAGATCCCTGATCAGCGACTAGAATACGTGTGAGGGACAGTGTCCGATATTGGTGTAAAGTACGAACCTCCTGGCTTCACGTGATGTATGGACAGTGCCAAAACGTCCGGTACACACGCCTCGCAGCTCCACTTCAGCAACAATTGAGATCTATTTGGTTGATCGAGTAAGCAAAGATAAACACGGAATTCCAACACTCCGCCGAGACTCGGAGTCTTCAAACTTGACTAGTTATCCGATTCAGTAAGTCGCGGCACGGGCTCGAACACACTGAGTGGCGGCGGTTCTAGCCTGAGGTCGACTCATGGTTCGTGGACATGATGCACAATGTATTCGATGTGTCCAATTACTTACTAAGCCAACCTGTTGGTACTGACTCTTCGACTCTTCTAGGAAAGGTTTTGATTCATCCTTGACGTCGCGTCCAAGTGAGGACCCCCATAAAGTGCATCCACGCCAGCGAGACTCGGATCAACGATGCCATTGCGTCGACAAGGTGTCAACGGCGCCGATGAAACTGAACCCTCGAAGAAACCACTGTGCTAATAGTTTCTGATTGTGAGTCATCAATATCGCCTTCTCGACGTTACTGAGTATTGGTCCCTCAATAGGAACGTACTACTCCTTCGCAATGCGACACATCGGTTGTAGAGTCGGCATCTCGGACTCAGACCATGTCTGTATTACCCCAAGTGAGCTTGTAATATGCAAGGCCTTGCAAGGCTCCTGCACCCAGCAAGCCCTCGGGATGGACATAACCTTGCAAGGTCTTGCAGGATTTTACTTATTTTGCTGATAGGCTGGTGGTCCAGACCGTGCCCACTAGCGCCGGCTCTCTTAACCTCCTGCTCACCCTGACCTTCTATCTGTACATGATGTATTCATTCCGCCAAGGCCCTGCTAGTGGCCCAGACCATCCGAGTCAACGTCGAATTCTTGTGTATTGAAGTTGTGGCAGTGTTGGAGCTGTTTTGCCTCGACCACATGATGCATTGAATCTGAGTCGGCATCTGCCAGTGACAAGTCTAGCCTGACGAGGTGAGTTGTCCCCTCTCCTGGGCGCTTAGTACTCCAAGTGCATTCAGATGCGTATTGCAGCTTCTTCGGCCGTCCGCCTGCATGTTTGGTATTCCCCCGCCGGCGACGCTCCAGACCCATCCGCTTTGCCACAGGTACTACTGCATTTCTTTGAAGCTTACTGGCAGCATCTTCCTCTCCCTCGACCTTTGACACTTCAAGTTAGGGGCATATTCTAGTTTGCGGGTTGTTCAGATCTGCTAGGGCATTGTTGAGGTGGGCCTGGGACCCATCAACCTCGGCAAAGTTACTCACCTACAAACCACACCCACCAGGCACCAACTGCCGTGCCTCATTACACAGCACCACAACATCATGCGCAGCATCATCAACCAAATATTCACCACCAGACCTCTCCGTATTACGGGCCCAGCAATCCTCAGTACCAGCAACCTCAATATCCGGCATCGCCCTCGCGACCATTTTCATGTGACCTGTGTGCATTGTCATTCAATAGACAGCACGAGTTAAAGCGTCATAGGGAAACACACTCAGGGGAGAAACCGTTCTTGTGTAATGGCGGATGCGGAAAGACTTTCACCTGTAAGGACGTGCTCAAGAGGCACCAGGTACGTTAATTTTTCTACCAGCGGGGAACATTCTGTACTCTTCACCATCTTCAGTTGGTGAAACACTGTGGACACGAAGAGGAGGTATATTGACGACCAGCTGTCATAAGCAGCTTAATGAGAGGTAATTTCTCTCAACAACATGTCATTCGTGCGTCTGACAGTCGGTCACCTGCCAGTTTGGACCGCCATTTCATTAGTATCACTTATTAATCTCGTCCTGATCGCCGAGGCCTCATAGTGGCGGACAAGAACTATGTTCACCCTTACGCACATACTTGTAAATTATGAAAATATGTATTGTCCAAAAATTTGAGGTCGAGCAGCACACAATGTCGGCCCCAGATGTTCCGTCCTTTCGAGTTGGTACCTTTCTGTCATGACTTTTTACAACATATCCCGCTGTCACATCGCTCACGGAGAAAGCCTGGAAATGGGTGGATTCCCAGTTCTGAGTGTTCCAAAAAGGACCTGTCAATTGATCGACGCATGCATGATTATCGATTGACCCGCCGCATGTCCGAGTCAGAAGTTCACCCAGAGGTGACCCCGGGCCGACGGTGAAAATACTAATCAATACCTGTGACTCCGTCAGAAGTTCTGCAGTGTAATATCCAAGCGTGTGTTTGCACAAATTCATTGCGAAGGAGGGTGTCAAGTATAATAGAGACCAAGATTCTCTACATCTTAAAACAGAACGTCCTCGCGTGTAAGTGACTGCAGAACATTTCAGATAACATTACTAGTAAAGTAGATATATGAACCTGTATAGGGATAAGAAACAGTGGGCACTAGTGGCCCGGGACTGATTCGTGATAGATTGAGCTATTATGTCTCACTGCACTGGGCAGCACTCAATGAGGGCACATACGGCCGACTACAAATGATACTACTAATAGATAAAGTGACGGTAATCGAGAAGTACATCGGTGCATTACGGCCTGGGCCATCGAACCGGACATACTGGCTATTTCGGAGTATACGATGCTCAATCTGCTCTGAATACAAATAATCTCGGGCTACTGGTAGTACAGTTCTGAAGTCAGTTCAACTCGCATACGAGCTCACAGCCTTGTAACATCAGCTGCAGTGATGGCAAATCCAAGATAATGGGATCGCTATTGAAAACAATCATTGATCAAGCTGGAACCAGTATTCAGAATCACTTACATTGTCCTTTCGAATTGGATGGTGTACTCTGGACTATCGGCACTAAGACGAACTGCAATGATTTGGAAGAAACACCGGCTACCTTCCTCGGCATCGCTGACCCGAAACTGCTTACCAACGACGTCGGCTAGCACTCGGGGGTTCACCAACGAGTCCAAAGTATTGTCAGTGACAGGAAGGAATTGGTACGGGCAATCAGCTAGCCTTGGTCCGCCATAAGCAGGCAAAGGGGGGCTTGGCTGAAGAGGGCGGAACGTAGGCCTTGGCCGCTGTGAGAACTGACGCCTCCAAGCAATCCTACGAGAGTTGACATCAGGCATGTTTAAAGCTGATAGAAAACACTAACCGGAGTTTATTGATTTTGCTGTCAATAACACGGGACTCGTGCCAAGGTAGTTCATTGAGGATTTGATGCTGCAGGAGCAGTAGGGTATGCGCAGCAAAGCAAACTTGAAAGTGCCTGTCAAATTGTGAGTCGTGCCACTGCCACATAACCATTAACTGGGGCTTACTGCTCAATGGTCTCAGCACCACGATTGATAATCAGCTCCATCCTCATACGCAACACGTCTTTTCCTGTTTGATCAAGTTTGGGCCACAACGTATCCGCCGGAAGCACCTTCTCCTCGGATAGCATGCGTTCAAGTACTTCGGGGTGACTTCGGACCTGGACTACATGACGCTGATAAGCATCCATGTACTGGATGGTCTGGTTTGCCATGAAGTCAGGATCGATGGTAGACAGAGGAATGTCAGCTGAGGAAAGTGTAATAGGATCGAAGCGAGAACGCCTGCGAGAAACAACCCTAGTGGCGTGAGGTCGTGGCATTGGAACAGACTCAGGCGCTGAACAAACCTGGGAGTGGCTGCACTGAAGTAGGCAAAATATTTTAGTTTACATGGACAAACAAACAAACAAACAAACAAACGCGTCACGCCCAACGAGCCCGAAACAAAGAATTGGCAATAAGTCGCACCACTATTCTAGATACAATTTGAAACATGGCGCATGCGATTTTGCAAAGACGGATCGCCGCGTATTTTGCAAATATCGTGAGATCCCCATGACGTTTTGACCAGCAGCACCACCAGAACGGAAGTTCTGAGCTCAGCACAATAAATCAAGATGTGGAGCTAGATTTGGGACTTGCGCCGTGGAACAGATCAAATTGGGTGCTCACACGATGAAAGTTCCAAACTACGGAAAGGAAAAATATGTACACATGCTTCCCACTGCTAGCACTAGACTAGAATTCGCAATCCCCAAGAATAGATAATTCAATTCAGAAAGTTCTATGACGTCGTATCCATTTCGCAAATGAGCTCGTCTTTTTGTTGGAGTTGGACCAAGTTGCCAGTGGTGGTTAGTATTGTTCAAGTCATCATTCCCCCTACTAATCACCCGCGCTTCATGATTTTCCGATGAAATTGAGCCCCACAATATTATTTTTGTAGCATATGGCCATGTTACCCCCCTCTCCATGGATGAGCCAGTCTCAAATCAGGATGCTCTCGTACAGAACAGTTGACTTTTTATGGTCCATCACGACGCAGCGAATTAGTTATGACAGCGGCGGCCCACCATGTTCAATTGATCACTTTTCCCAAGAGCATTAACTCTAAAAAAGCTCCAGGATCGATCACTGTAATTTCCGTCAATAAAGACGCTGACATGGCATTTCCCTCGTATGTGGAGCCTTATCACAGATCTTAGTACCCCAATACAATTGGAAAGACGACAACCCCCCTTCGACATTTCGAACGACATCCTACCCATCTCCAACATGCCTCGTGTGGTGATATTCAAGGAAAAGTTCCACTGGCGGTTTCCAAGTTCTGCCCTAGATCCGCCCACTGAGTGCTCACCATGATCTGAGTCGGTACCTCGCGTCGGTATGTGAGTAGCACCACTCAGGCTCAAGTCCCACTCGACTCAGGCACTGACCGTATACTCGGCCTAGGTTCGGATCGTGTACAGAAGTATATACATCATATTATTACAATTCATATCTGCGTCATGAAGACCCGGAGGTCCGTCTGAGTCAGGCAAGAACCATTGCTATTTATTCTGGTACTGCTTATCAGTATCAAGTCCACATTAAAAGAAGTAAGTAACACGTACTATCACCGATTCCTCGCTTGCGGACAACCGACTCCACAAGTTTCCAGAAGTTGTGGTCCAGTTCTCTACATTCAGCGAGCATGGCACTGAATACGACAACTCTAGGATCCGCAAGGTCTGAGCCTTGTTCCGTCAACATCTCATAGGTGTCACCTATCATAGGACGAGGCATCACGCGCCAAAGCACCAGCACTTGGAGTGAATGGAAGGAGTCCAGAATACAACTCAGGAGTTCAGCTTGAATACATTGTCCTCCGAAGGGTTGCAGTGGAAATGAAATGTGGGTTAAGTGATGCAGCGCTTGAATTCCCATGCTGATACCTCGTCTCGCTACCCAGAAATTGCACAAGTGAAGGCGCTCAACATGACACAAGACGGGAAGATCAGGAAGCGATATTTTTAGACCATAAAAGACGGATGCCAGATCCAGGGAGAGCGATTTTAGATGGAGGGTGCTGAGAGGGCCGCGTAGAGGGTTTTGGTCGTCGGGAAGATCAACGACAGCTTGTAACGTGAGTTCTTGTATCCCCTGACAGAGTGAGATAACATCTGTGCCTTGCTGCGGGGTAACAGGTGACCGGATACATAGCGCCTTGACTGCCGTCCTGGCGAAGATGGGCCGGAGATGAAGGGAGGATATGAAGAGCTCTGCTGCATACTCGGTGTGGAGGTCAACCGTCCTGTACAAGAGTGGCTCCAACCTGGGATTTGGTCGGTTCTGAAGCTGCTTCCGGCAGGATGTCTCCTGCCAGTGTTCGAACCCAAATCCTCACCAATAACGAACTCGTTTTGCAACGAGAAGGTAACAGTACGCCGACCGTGGTTCCCTGCTTGCCAGAAGAAAAATCGTGCGCTCAATTTCATCAGGAAAGATTGACATGTGGACTCGGATGTGCATGGAGAGCACTGAGCCCGTGCCAGTGATGGGTCGGATGAGTTTATCGGGTGTCCATGATGTTTCCTCCTGCTGTAAATACTACTACTATACCGTGACCTTGAAATGCCACGCCATTCGTCGATCTCCACCCGAATCTGAGATCTGAGGGCTCACTTTTGATGAGCGGCGGACGCTAATTCTGCTCTTCTGCCCACCGGAGCTTGCTCCCTACCCTTATATCGGTGATTACTCAGGCTCCTGATAAGAGTGGAGCAACTCCTTCAAGGAGTTTGGAGTTGGGGTGGAGCGGACCAGATCCGGGCCACAAGTATCATATTGAATATTCCAATTCAGATGCTCCGAGTCCAGGTCAGTACATACATAAATCATCGTGGGTGATACTATTAAAAGAGATGGTTATGTCGTGCACTTACAACATCGCAGTGAGGCACAGTCCTATGGCATACAATCCCATCTAACGTTATTAGGGCTGAAAGGCGCTATTTAGACATGTAAGATACACACGCCGACTCGGACATACAGTATTATTCACGACATTTGATGCGACACCGAAATACAATTGTATTGCACAATACTACTGATATACAAGTATCTTGATACCATCGTGGTATCGTATTCCAACAAACTATGATATACCGAAGTTTTGATCCTGTCGCGACTTGTTCCGATAACGGCTATAACAGGGTAAACAGAAGTGCGGGAATGAGAGCGAATAGAGTGCGGATGAAACGTGCACAAAAGGAATGCGAATGGGCGAGGCGCGTAGCCTAGAGAACAAAGGATGGATTTATTGAGAACGGAATGGACACCATGATTTAGCAATGAACGACTCTTACCTGAATTACTACTTGTTACGCCTGCTGCGACGAATCTTGCTTGCTTTGGAAGCTTCTCTCGACCCCTTGTCTTTATTGCCTAGACCAGCAACTGAGATAGTCACAGCTTTCCCTTTTCCCTTTTGCTGCAGCCGACGAGAAACCCTGCCTTTACGTGCCGTGCCCAGGTCATCCTCCCCATCGGACACAGCAGTGAACCTGCGTTTTGCTGGTGGCATAATCGCAACGGGTTGTTTATTAATTGCAGCACTAGGGTGGTTGCCTTGCTCTGCAGCATCCGACAGGTCACTTGGCTTGGAGCCTGATGTAGCTTGATGACGCGAGGGAGTAGTATTGGGAATGTGTCGGTTTGCGAGAGGTATTACGGGAGGACGGGAAACTCCGTGGAAGAAAGCCACTGGCCCAGGGGAACTGACAGCGGTTGCTTCGTGAGGTCGTTGTGGAGAAGACGGAGACGGCGTGATCTGGGAAACCGGAGCCTCTCGATTACCACTGGTAGTTGTGACTCCCAAGTCACCAGGCGTCTTTGATTTGCCCGTTGCACGTGCTCTCGCCTGTGCACACATGGTCGTCAGAAAAGAGTCGTCGCCCGAGTCGTCGCCTCGGTCACTGCAATCATCCTCCGACTTGTCTCCGTCCGCTTCACATCCATTTACATCCTTGAACAGGACCCTACATGATTTCATGTTATTCGCATGATACGTCTAAAATGATAAGAAAACTTACACGTTATAATGTTCAAACAGGGAAGTCCTCCATGCTTCATCTTTGCACTCGTTGATCTCACGTAAGATCACGTAGTAAAATTTCCGGTAGCTGAATGAGCCGTCCTTTTGTGACCAGCGGTTCATTGCGCTTATGCCAAACCTTGCCTAGAAACGATGACATGAGTTAATTCAGCAACATCGGAGAGCTGACATACAAGGACACAAGCATATGCAATGTGTGCGGCCTCAACCATCACCATATGGTGTAGTGCGGTGTTGCACTTACGCGTACCACGGGAATCTTCACCCAAACTTGTTGACGGACCTGTGAATATGTGGCGCATGACCTAAATCCATTAGTAGACTCGTCGAGGTGAAGTACGAATGAAGGTGAAATACTCGTTCAAGTAGATACCCCCGGAAAAGTCCTTCAAGCACATTTTTGAGGTCGAAGTTCTTGCCTGGAGGGTCGCCTTCCCAAAAGAAAGTAGGGAAAATTTTAGAAGACATTTTGATCTTGCCGTTCATCAGCTTTCGACGACCGCTGTTTAAACAATTTTCATGAGTTCCATGCAGTCTTAGTTGGCCTGCTTTACCTGGTGGGGTTTTTGTCGTACTCCAGTAACGCACTAATAGGACATAGAAAACGCGCTAGAACTGGGTGATTGACACCCATGTTAGAGCGCGAGCCATCTCCAGTATAGACGGGGGGGACGAGAGCTGCGGCTGCCGGGTCTGGAGCGGCATAATGTCCGATCTTATCCTTGAGACGTGCTGTATCGTCTGCACGGGTCGTTGCAATAGTCTTATTCATCTGTAACCATAGTAAACAAGGAAATGGGTGCATATATGCGCATATACGGACCACTGATGTCACCCGGCGCAGTTCGTCGTATTTGGCAGGGTCATTGATGAGCTTCTTGAGACGTGGTGCAAGTTGAATGAGTAGTTGGTATGCTCGCTTGTGACGGTCAATAGAGTCTGCTCCGCTGAATATTCCAGTAAGATTTCCTGAATCTGAAGTAAAAATCACGAGGCGCGACTCACAGGTCCTTGAGGTACTTTTGCCTCGCTTCCCGGTCTATCTCCTCTTCATCGAGGTCTCCTCTTTTTGCGGCTTCTTCGTCCGTGATATGAATGATAGTCTCAATGACTTTGTTGGCCTTGCAGAACATATCAACGCAACGAGTAACAGCCCGGGCTGCCCTCTTGAAGTCCTCGTCGATCTTGAGTTGATCCGATCTTGCTCGCTTTGACCTTGAATCAGGCTTCAGCCGTTCTGAATCAGATTCAGACTCCGTCGATGCATCCGAGTCAGATTTGCTGGACTGCTTCTTCCTACGTCGTGTTACTAGCTGATAGTGCAATGAGAACACCTATTTTACTCACCTTTTCCCCCTCTGTTTCTTCTGAAGGGCCTTCCTCCTTTGTGATTGCGCTTTTTCAATGTCAGAATCGGATGAGGAGGACTCATCGGCGGAGAGTAGGCTTCGACGGGACATGATGGTCGTGTTGACTCGGATAGCCTGCGTGTTGGTCTCTGTTTGGTAATTGAGCGACGGCTCAGAATCCGCCGAGTCGAACTCAAAGATAATCACTGCAAGCTCTATAGTACGTGTCAAGCTCTACACCAAAACACTGCAGCTGGATACAGTGAGCCCTATATGTTTCCTTACTGAATCTTGTGCTATAGCTAGATGTATAACTTTTTGTATTGTAGATCTCGATATACAACCCTCACTGATCACTGGCACTGGCACCATCAATATATTGTCGTTGTCTCGCGATTCCAGCCTGAACATCTGCCCTCTCATCCGACATGGATTCCATCCGACAGACAAAAACTACTACTGATTTTTTTTTCAAGACGTTGTCATTGGAGGAAAAGACGCAAGAACTTGAAGACCCATCAGAACCAATCCCGAGACTATCATGGGGTCCATCCTCCGGGCCTGTCCAGGACCAATTTGGATTCGGCTTCTCGCCTCCATTTTTGCCTCCCGCCTTCACTGCTTCACCTCGAACCTGAACAGTCATCTTCTGTTGCCGCCTCTTTGGACCCAACCACTCCTCGTTTCCCCTTACTCGAGCCCGACCGCTCGTCACGGTCTCACCCACTGGCAACTGCTTCAATTCCGGTGCAAACAACTTGCCGTTTCGAGCGCAAACGCTCACTTCCCAACGACGACCTGCGCCATCCGAGTGTCACCGCTCGTCTCCCACCTTGACCTTGCAACCGCCCGTCTTCTGCCTCCAGTCTGTCGGTTCGAGCGCAATCGCTCGACTCTTGCCCCAACCGTGTGGCCCCGAGCCCGATAGCTCGTCTGCCATCACCAACACCGACACCCACATGCGCAAAAACGACGACAACGACATCGTCGACAGCGCGGTGGTACGACCACCGTACCGCGATGACGCGAGGGCGAGGCAACGCAATGCAACGGCGTGCCCACCACCATAACGAAGATGACGATGACGAGGGTGGGGACAACGCAATGGCATCCCCATCACCACAGCGAAGACGACGACGACGACGGTGGTGGCAGGGGTAATGGCGAGGGCGAGGGCAACGCAATGCAACGCAACGCAATGGCGCGCCCGTCACCCAGGCCACAGCAAAGATGGCGATAGTGACCCCGAAGGCATTGGCATTGGATGAGATTGAACCCAATGAGATGGTATCCAGACAGTGAGCAACCTTGGTCAGGCATCGCTACTGCGCCGATGACGACGATGGGGGTGAGGGCACTGCGGCATACGCACTGCTAGTTCTCTGGTGCTAACTTCACGTAGTCAGTAAAATAGACACCCGTTTTGAGGATTTTACTCACTGTCTCCGCGTATGCGTCCTCGCTGGATCCCGGGCCTTCGGCCTAACGAGTCGGTTAGATCCGTGTTACATAATCACGATAGATATTCGTCCTCGATAGTATAGTTCTACACATTCTCCAGTTCCACGGTTTGGTCAGGGTTGAAAGCAGGACTTACCAAAACTCTATCATGCTGTGCGCAATTGTTTTAGATCGAGGGTGCGACACTCCTTAAATTAGTCAGCATTATATCGCCATATGGGCTGTGGCTGCGCCTGTGGCTTTATTCCACACACTATCCTAAGACAGAGACACCTACCACAACTGGTCGATGCTGAAACATGCTCCGGATCCCGTGTTCAGCGAACGAGTCCGGAGAGGGACCAGACCGTCATTGATAGGTTCGTTACGTTTCTACAACTTTAGTTTCCCTGACCGACTTACTTCCTCCAGATACGATCCGCAGTTGGTCCTCTCCTTGAACCTTACCTCCCTGCGTCATGACCTGGATTTGGTTGGAACCATTTCAGGAGCCCTCGCCAATTTCTCGCAAGTGAGTTCACCGTCGTCCCTGGTGGCTGCTTTAGTGAGCAACTTCCTTATTGCTAACTCTGTTACCAGCACAGCCCCACTCAGCCTTGAGGGTAAGCCCGTGTCGGACATGACGTGCTATAACAGATGTTGCAGACCGGGGGCCTCTACTGCCGGGTCCTGTGGCACTTTGGCTGAGATCGCAACTCGGCGATCACATACTGATCGCGAGACCGTCTCGGACAACGCATACGTGAGTTTGGGAGCTATCGAAGTCGGTTTAAGTGATTATTTGCAACAGCTAGGGCAGTGCGAACTGATCTAAGATTTCTTTTGATCCAAGCGGTGCCGGACGTAACGACCGGGCATCATGACCTGTAATTTTTCGAAGGCTCTCCTCCCCTCTTCCTTGTCCCTCATCTGTGCCACTAGAAACCAGTAACACTGCGCATTCGAGTTGCGCACTCTAGGGTATGCGCGCAGTCCATTTGTTACTCGCGTTCTTACCACTTCTTGTGTTCATGAGCACCGTTGGACTACCATTCAAATGTGGAGATCCCTGCCCTCGTACATTTTCTGAATCGCGTGGACTATCCCACCACCGAAATAGCTGTGCAGTCTACAGTCAAAGGCAAGTTGCGCAGGCCGCTAGAGCGAGGGAACTACGGCTTAAACGCCAAGCCTCCACTCGTTCGTTGGGAGAACCATCTGCAAAGAGATCCATGGTTCTGATAGCAAATGAGGACAGGCTTGACAGTGTACGCATATCTGGTCTGACGGCGTAGTCTGCTTGGCTGATTTTGTGTTCAGGTCCCAAACCCGCCACCTTCGAGTATCGGATCATCCAGCAACACAACTTCTACTTCACCGGGCATGGGGGTAGTAGCAACTCAAGCGGAATCCACCTCCTTACCTGCAGTGGTCGCAAGAGTGGATAATGTGCGTGCTTTGGACATTTCGAGACGTACATTTTACCTAAAAAGTATTCAGGTCCCTGAGTTACCATCCTCAAGTCGTGTTTCGTATAGTGAAGAGACGCCTACTTTGGTCCCAGCACAACCTGTGGCAGCTTCGGGTCAGCAGGATCCTGTCTCAGATGGAAAACGCCCGCCGCGTTCCTGCCACCTACCTTTGCGCTTTCGTGACCAACTTCCAGAACTACCACCAGTCGTCCCAGTGCCATCTGCCGATGCCGCGAACCAACTTTCTCTGTCAAAGAGAGTGACCCTCCTTGTCGTCGACTCGCTGAAGACGGCATTTAATTCGTTTGGGATTGGTCGGGAGTACCGCTACCGTCCATCTTATGATCCAGACTCCTTCGTATCCGTCGATGATCTATCCAGTCTACCTTCTCAACAAGAAGACAATGTCGCTGTCGGCGCCCCCCCTAGTTGCGAAGACATCTACGGGCCCTCTGGCCCTCGTGCTCCTTCATGGCCGTGGTCAAATATGTCAATATGGCGACTTCAAACATGGAGAGTGACCGGTAGCAGCCTAAAGTCAAGTAAGGAAGTCAATCGCCTGGTGGATGACGTTCTCCAAGCCCCGGATTTCACCGTAGAGGACCTCTCTAGGTTTGACGCATCCTACAAACTGCGTAAGCAAGAGGGGACTCATGCTGGTACAGAGGAAACATCCTCCAAGCTTGATTTAGACGACTGGAAACGTACCTCTGTGGAGATTATTGTCCCAACACGTGAGAAGCGACCCGAAGCAGGTGGCCACTCTTTTTTTGTCCCGGATCTCATGTACTGGCCTCTCACATCAGTCATCTCTGCTGCATTCTCGGAGCCGGTGGCGAAGTTCTTCCACCTCACCCCTTTCAAACGAATCTGGAAACCCTCACCAACGAGTCCAGAACAGCGACTGTATGACGAATTATACTCGATGGACACCTGGATAGAGGCACATAACGAAGTGCAAAGGCAAAAGAGGAAGGATGGCTGTCAGCTCGAGAGAGTTATTGCTGGAATCATGCTTTGGTCGGATTCAACGCACCTTGCGCAGTTCGGTCACTCCACCGCATGGCCAATTTATCTTTTTTTCGGAAATCTATCGAAGTACATCCGTGCTTCGCCGACTTCTGGCGCATGCCATCCCGTTGCCCTGATCCCACCTGTAAGGAAACTATTCTATCCTGACGGAATCAAGCTGAGCGCACGTATAGTTGCCACAATCTCTCATGAAGCTTATAACATCATTCTCCCAACGGAAAAGTCAGGCAGATGTCCTCGCGCATTGCAAACGAGAGCTATTTCACGCTGTCTGGCGTATACTACTTGACGACGAGTTTATTGAAGCATACCGGGATGGGATAGTGGTCAAATGCTACGACGGTATCTATCGTCGTGTCTATCCAAGGATTTTCACTTACTCGGCTGACTATCCTGAAAAGTGAGTTTGAGCACGCGTATTTTTCGGTATAAAGTGATTAACCGTATTCCAGAATCCTTCTTGCAGCCATCCGAGACAAAGGTCATTGCCCGTGTCCACGATGCTTGATTCCGAAGTCAAGGTTCTTCCAAGTCGGCTTCATCAATGACATGAAGGCTAGGGTATCTCGAGTACGTACCTACTTCCATGCAAGAATTATCGCTGCACGGGATGCAATCTACCGCCTTGGAAGCCCAATCAAAGGCACGGCAGTCGAAAACTTACTCAAGGAGTACTCACTTGTTCCAACCCTTGTACGTCATATGAGTGATTTTACTACAAACTGACCTAAGTAACTTTTACCCTGAAGAATGCATTTATAGAGCGCCTCTCGCCACTCGGTTTTAACCTTTTTCCTTCCATTGTTGTCGACTTCATGCACGAGTTTGAACTTGGGGTGTTGAAGCATGTCTTGAAGCATCTAATTCGCATTCTGCATAGCTTGGGTCTATCCAAACTAGCAACACTTGATGAACGGTGTGTAGCATCCCTAGGCATCGGTATGGAGGTTAACATACTATACAGATACTTTACCATTCCATCTTTTGGTGTTGGTGCGATCCGGCGTTTCCCCCCTGACGTCACAGAAATGAGGGAGCGTGCAGCGCGTCACTTCGAGGATATGATTCAGGTAAGTCAAGTCAACATGGGATATTCAGGTCCTGTATAACATCCATTTAGTGTGCGATTCCCACATTCGAGGGTCTCTTCCCAGACAAGCATGATGCCGCCATCACGACACTTCTCTTTCGGCTCGCTGAATACCACTCCTTCGCCAAGCTTCGACTGCACACAGACAGCTCTCTCGAGCTCTTTGTTACGCGTAGCGTTGCGAACAAGTTGATCTTTGAACGTCGAGGGTCGTCGAAGTTCAACTGAGATATCCTGACGACGGGTCGGTCGTCGGGTCGAAGGTATTACGAGGGGAGTTCACTAGGAATCGCCTAGGAACTTACAGAGTAACTCAGAGCGTACAGAGGCTCGTAGAGATCCCGGGAGGTGTTTCAAGAAACAACGCTAGATTGCGTAGATCAAGAATGAGGCTACAAGTACAGGCAGCTGTGGTATAAATACTCGACCGTATGTAAGCAACGGAAGTCCGTGGAAGCGGACGGAACTACTGCGGATGAGTCACTACATATTAGTCAATGTGAAGGGAGCGGAACGACGACGCCGTTGTGAGAGAAGCGGCGGAGGAGAGAAGGCTGTCCATGGAAACGTACGGAAGGATCAAGGAAAATACCCGGGGTCAGTTCCGGTGGGACTAGAGGGAACGGCGTCTGACCAGAAGGCGGGGTAAAGAAGCTGCCGGGTCAGCGATACGACGAATAGGTAATGCTCCCAGCAAGGGCCGGGGTCGGAGTAGGCAAAGGAAAAGAGGAAAACAGACTGACGCAATAGTACGACCGTAACACTCTTCGAGAAGTCACTGAAAACACTCAGTAAAGAATTACGGCACTTCGTCAAAGTCACATGCGCTGCGTTTCAGACCAAAGAATTGCCTAGCGAAGCTGCCGCACGGTGGCGGCGCCAACAAGCACAGGCAGAGAGCAATGGAAAAGCTATCGCGTCACATGGTGGTCCACGCAAGAAGACTCTCAATCTACATACATACAAATTCCATGCATTGGGCGATTATGTTGCAACAGTACGGCTTTTTGGGACCACGGATTCATACACGACACAAACTGTAAGTATATATATTTCGCACACCAACGCGAGCTGATCTTGGGTGGATTTAAGGGCGAGCTTGCGCACCGGATGTTCAAGAGGCTCTATGGTCTTACAAGGAAGCGAGATGTCTCGCAACAACTCGCGAAGCACCACCGACGCTCTACCCATACCCAGCGGCAACAGCAGCTCGACAAGCCACCTGTATTTGAAACATCTGACTTGGACGCGATCCCTGAGTTGCACCATGTCCTCAGTAACTCGCCAAACTACACCATCAACCTGAGGAAGCTTCTCTACGAATGCCATACTCGGGGCGATCCAGCCATTAAGGTAAGCCTTGTTTGTTATTTGGAAGAAGCAAATTAATCAGTCCTCGTAGGCTGACTTCATCCGGCGACTGAAGAACCACCTTCTTTCGCGTCTGTGTCAATATGACTATGATGGGGATGAGCGAGAATTTAGCGATGCAGAACATAACCATGTCCTCTTCGTCAACAACCTCAATCGTGTATTCGAATCAAAAATGTTCCGTATCAACTATACGTCCTATGATGTCCGCCGGTGCCAGGACTTCACGTGGACAGGTCGCGGTTGTACAGTCATGATGCTTTCGAGAGAAGCTGGATCTGGTACACACCCATTCTGGTATGCAGAAGTTCTCCGAGCATTCCTTATTCCCGTCATCTATGCTCCCCCGGGGGCCCACAGCCGTTGCCAGCAAGTAATGGAGGTCCTCTGGGTTCGTTGGTTGGGAGTTCAGCCAGGATACCAGTGGGGCTTTAAAGAAGCTCAATTACCGAAAGTTGGATTCATTCCCGACAGTGATGATGGCGCCTTTGGTTTTCTTGATCCCTCCTTAGTTCTTCGCGCTTGCCATCTCATACCAGTATTTTCGGAAGGCCGCACAGACTCACTTCTTATGCGTGGTGAATCACTTGCAAGATCGTCAGGTGAACTAGATGATTGGAGTGCGTTCTACGTTAACATGTGAGTTTTCTCATCATGGACATTGACTAATTTCTGACGCAACAACAGTTTCGTAGATAGAGACATGTTTGCCCGTTTCATTGGATTTGGAGTGGGCCATCAGTATCAGCATGACCCTTCGATGGTTATCGCTGGATCTCATGATAGCGAAGGTGATGACTCCCTCGTGGACACAGCAAGTGAAATGGAACAAGATGAACTGCGCTGCTCTGATGATAGAGATACAATTGTTGCAATTGACACGGCAGAGGATTGCGATGAAGAAACAGAGAGTGGCAGCGATGGAGCCTCGGATCTAGATGATCAGGACGATGAAGACTCGGATGGCGATTTCAGTGAACTAGACTATGAGTTTTAGTTACGCGTTCGTGTTCACTCATTCGGTTTTACTCGTTTCAAGTTCTGCCCGCCCGGCGTTTGTGCAGGCTCATTTCTGATTCGGACCACTCCCACTTATTCTAACTATCTGCCAGCTCATGTTACTCTACCGCCATCATACCAATCTAGCTGCACAGTATCTACCTAACTCATTTGCCGATCGGTCGATGATTCGATCGTCGTTCTAGATAATTCATCCCGACATCACTGCACCTTCGTACGACAAGCAAGAAAAAGTGTAGTGAGTGTACTTAATTTTCCTCGTGTACTGACTTAGCAAAAAAATTTCGTGACAGGTCGCGCCGGGCGCTCTCGTTCTGGCCGCACGACCACCAACCACATCATGGTCGATGCCGCACCCGTGCGCTTACCACACAACCCCATCAACGACTGGACTACTCCACTTCGACGATGACGGCACAGTGTGCCACCACCGCAGTGCCAACTTTGTCAGCGGTGGATACGGCGGCACCATCACCACCACACCTCGAGCTACCGCCACCCAGTGCAATAACGACGACGGTGCACGAGGCCGGACTGCCACCCCTACTACCACCCAGTGGCGACGAGGACGACAGCAAGTACTCGGTCCACACAACGGCGCGCCCAACACCACAGCGCTGACGACGATGGTGAGCGTTGCGCCCACTACCATCGAGCAACGGCGTGGCCGTCACCGTAGCAACGACGATGACGGTGAAGGCGGCACACCACCATTACCACGACCAAACGGCGACGAGAGCACGAGGACGGGGAGGGTGAGAGCAGCGCAACACTGCGCCAGTCACCTCAGCGACGACGAGGGAGAGGGCGACGCAACAGCGTGCCCGTCACCACAACGACGACGACGGGGGCGAGCGTGATGCGACGGAGTCGATGCCAGTGGGGACGGTGCAACGACGTGCACAGATGACGACGAGAGCGAGCGCGGCGCAATGTCGCGCGCAAGACGACGGTGGCGGCGACAACGGCAGAGGCAATGCAATGCTGCACCTAACAACAACGGTGAGTCGAGCGCGACGCGACAACATGCGCACGCGGGGGCAAAGCAACTGCGTATCATCTGTCCTCACAACGACAATGACAACCATGACGCCAGCGAGCACGGCGCATCGACCACGACGATGGGGCCGTGTGCGACGCAACGACGTGCCAGTGTGCAAGATGACAACGATGACGCCAGAGAAGCCGACGCGACGACGACCAAGGCGGGCGCACTGGCAATGCACTGGCAACGACAGCGAAGCGTAGGTACTACTAGTATGATAGAATTTTACTGTATTATTGAATATAAGTTTAATATAATTTTTTACTCGTATACCGGGTGAGCGTCAAGCAAGGTTTTCGCCGACGAAGTCGGCATTTCCGAGTCTTACCATTCATACATATTGCAGGCCTGACTTTGACTGTGTGACATCATTGGACCCCCTGGCACATCTATCAAGGTAATTGGCAGTATGTATTCCGTGCGATTCCACCATTGCTCATACTCAGTGATATGATGCGCATGAAACATAGCTTTCATGTGGCATTGACCAATAACTAACCATTTAATCGATTTGAATGAATTATAAAAATCACACCGAGACTTTTTGCACACTGCATGGAAGCTAGTATGGTCACTGGCAACTAGCTGACAAAATAAAAGGGCCTCCCCAGGCATATCAATTCATCAAGACTTTCTACTCTGATCACTATATGGCTGTAAATGTAGAGACTCTGATAAGACATTTCAGTAGATCTATATGATGCTTAGAACTGCTGAATCTAGAAGAATATATTGGCACTACCAGCTAGGTCTGTAATGTAGTACCTTGGAGCACTCTATTTCGTGAGGATGATTGATCTCGACAGGTGTGCTACAATTTGACATAACATTGCATAACTAGGTAAGACCTTGCCAAGCTCTATCTATTTTGGGTTGCTTAGCACGTGGCATCAGGCCTCGCAATGTTTTCTTAGTCCAAGTGATGCGAATATTATGTAACTAGCAGGTTTTCAGATACGAGTCCGCATACTTCCCCTTCCACTACGACTCTTCCCGAGACCGAGTTGAACCAGCATGTCCAACGACGAGGCAGATGCACTTGTGACCTCGAGCGATCCATCCCATGTACGTCTGTCCCTCGAAACCGACCGTAATGTTGAAGACTGTATAGCCCGCGAATCTCATTCCGGAGCTGTGTGCTGGATTTTATCGCCTTGGATGGGTAACTGGAACTGGAGGTGGGATTTCCATCCGCGTCGGGTGAGTCTCTACGTTGACGTTGGACGTCGCCTCTAATCACTCTGATACCCCAGAGACAAAGTCTACATCGCACCCTCTGGAGTCCAGAAAGAACGTATCGAACCCTCGCACATGTTCGTCCTACCCTACCCACAACCCAAGGGCCCTTCCCCACACACCGATCGCATCTTCCTCCGTCGTCCGAAACTGAACCTGAAAGAATCAGCATGCACGCCCTTGTTCTGGAACGCGTTCGATCAGAGGAACGCAGGTAGTTGCATTCATACTCACTCGCAGAACGCGGTGATGGCGACGTTGTTATGGGAAGGTGACTTGTTCGAGATCTCACATCAGGTAGGCGTTCGATGTCGACGGGCGATCGCGATCGCTGACCCGATATCGTCCGACTTACGCATCTTGTTGCAGGAAGTAAGGAACTTTCTTAGTAAGGAACATGTCGATCTGAAAGGTCTGCTAGATGATCAAGGGTGTTCGGATTGGCGGCAATGGCCCAGCGATGTCTTACTTGGATACCCTTCGCGTCCCAATCATTGCTAATACCCCCTTCGAAGAAGATCTGACGGAAAGCATGGCGGAAGCGATGGAGAAGTACCCGGATGCTGCGGCAATCCTAGTAAGGAGGCACGGGATCTACGTGTGGGGTATGTCCCGCACCCGTGACTTTTGATTCGTTCATCACCGTGTCCATACGGCAGGCGATGATTGGCAAAAGGCAAAGACGCAGACAGAGGCAAGCATGTCATCCTGGGCTATGGAATCGCTCATGATTCTTTTTTTACAATCAGTGCCTGGATTACCTGTTCGAGATTGGTGTCAAGATGAAGCTTGCTGGCATCCCGACGGTTCTGAACAACTGATGGTGATGAAGAATCGTGAATGTAGAAACTTCGGCTCCGCATTCAGATGTTGAAGTCGAAGTCGAACCAATGTAGAAAGAGCTTGCCTGACGTTGAATTCATTATTTATCAACGCTAAAAGCTTGCAATTGTGATGCGAGCACAGTGCTCATTAATCTGTCGAGCACTGCCAACGGTCTGAAAGGCATTGCCATCCCGGGTACACCGATTTGGTGCGACCGTGCCTTTTAAGGAATCGTACGAGTGGTACGACTTCCGCTTCGTTTATTACCCCTGCGCGCAGTTGCCCTCTCTCTTGCTTCACTACTACCAACTTCGACGTAGTAAATACGCAACGGACCCTCGACGAGGACATGCCACAGGTACCCAAAACATGCCCGGTGACTGGCGAACCCGTTCCACACGACTATGTACACACCTTTGACGGCCACTTTGTCGATGCAAACGGCCGCACATTGCTATTGCGCGGCGTGAACCTCTCCGGATCCTCCAAAGCTCCCGTCGGTCAACCCTCCCACGTATTAGATGATTTTTGGACATCCGCACAGGCGGGCGGACAGAGTTTTGTCGGTCGGCCTCTTAATCTCGATGATGGTTCTGCAGACGCGCATTTAAGCCGTCTCAGAGGATGGGGATTCAACGTGCTACGCTATCCTATCGCTTGGGAGGCGCTTGAACACGAGGGACCGTAAGTGTTTGTTGCACGCTACGCGTGTCGGACACGTGCTCACGGCGACGGGGTAGCGGATGTTACGATTACGATTTCATAGACTATACCGTTCGCGCCCTCTATAAATGCAAAGAGTACGGGTTCAAGGTTTATCTGGACCCGCACCAAGACGCTGTACGCGTCTATTTTGTCTTCGTCTGCCTTTTCTGAACTTCTTTTTTGCAGTGGTCACGTTTTTCGGGTGGTTCTGGTGCCCCATATTGGACACTCCCGGCGTGCGGTATCGACCCACAGGCTTTTACGGCGACCCAGGCTGCCATCGTACACTGCGAATACGCGAATGCCACTGACACTCCGGATCCCGCCGCCCTTCCTTCCATGATTTGGTCCACCAATTATAGTCACCTCGCTTCCCAAACCCTGTTTGCACTCTTTTTCGGAGGAAAAACGTTTGCCCCCAAATGTATCATCGACGGCGTTAATATCCAAGATTACCTTCAGTCCCATTTCATACAAGCCTTTGGGGTGCTCGCAGATCGCATTCGGGATGCGGGTGGCTTGTTGGATGATGTCGTCATTGGCTGGGATAGCATGAATGAACCCTCGGAGGGATTCATCGGGTACGAGGACCTGAACGCGTACCCGACTGCACAGGGTTCGGCGCTGAAAATGGGGGCTATACCTACCCCGCTACAGTCGCTCAAGCTCGGGATGGGAGTTCCGCAGACGTTGGACAACTATACCTTTGGTTCGTTTGGATCCAAGCGTAGCGGGACTGTCACGGTCGATCCAAAGGGTGTTTGCATCTGGGCAGATCCCAGTACCGAACCGAACGGCATACATCCCAAGTGGGGCTGGAAACGATCGAGCGAATGGACGCTGGGGACGTGTATATGGGCACTCCATGGCGTGTGGGACATCGACGCCGGCTCGCTGCTGCAACCTCATTACTTTAAATATCACCCTTTCTCGTCTGGACCTCGTGCCACCGACTCCGACCCCGTTCCAGTACACTTTCCCAACGAATTCTTACTGCCCCATCTAACAGACTATGTCACTCGCATTCGCACCGCCCACCCACGGGCCATCGCATTCATTCAAGCTCCCGTCTTTGCCATTCCCCCTGACGTTCCGGAATCGTTGCTCAATGGACGTGCCTGCCACTCGACACACTATTATGACGGTCTCACGCTTGTCACGCGTCATTGGCATCTGTTCAACGCGGATGCGGTGGGCATCATCAGGGGCAAGTACAGCAACCCCATTTTCGCGGGCAAGTTTGGGGAGCGGGCGATTCGTGCGAGCATTCAGAGCCAACTTGGCATTTTGAAATCAGATGGCGTCCAGCTTGGTGCGGATGCTCCGTCTCCCCGTCGATACCCAAGTATCATTGGCGAAATCGGGACGCCGATGGACATGGATGACAAGAGGGCGTACGACACGACGGGAAAGGGGTACGGCGATTATTCGATCCAGGAGCGCGCGCTGGACGCGAGCTTGAACGCCGCGGACGGTCCTAATGCGTTGAGCTATACGGTGTGGACGTATTGTCCGGACAATAGCCATATGTGGGGGGACGGGTGGAACAATGAGGACCTGAGTCTGTGGAGCGAGGACGACGCGCGGGAAAAGGCTGTTCGTCGACCTGCGGCGGTTGGATCGCTGGAATCGGCGCGCACGTCGAGCACGTCGTTGGCGACGCTGCCTGTCCCATCGTCGCCGTATGCGATCGTGCAGGCGCCCAAGCAAGTGCCGTTGCATGAGTTACTGAGGTTCTTGCGGGACGGTGCACGTGCGGTACGCGCGTTTTGCCGGCCGTATCCCGTCAGGATCGTTGGTACGCCCGTGGACATCCAGTTTGATGTTGGCAGGGCGTCGTTGAAGGTCAAGGTGCGCGTCATGCCGGCCGACATGGCACGATTACAGACGGTGGTGGAGGGCGAAGAAGAGGAAGAGGGCATAGACAAGGAAGAAGGGGAGGAGGGCGTGCTCCCGACGGAGATTTTCATCCCCTTGGTGCATTTTGCGTCGGAGGGGTGTGTCGAACGGTCTGCCGCGGTCTGGGATCACGAGCAGCAAATGGACTCGGAGGACTCTGAAGGATACGAGGACACGGCAGAGGATGCAAGGAGCAAGTCATCGGCCACGTTGCCTCTATCCAACACGAAACCACTCGGCAAGAGGAGTTTATTAGAGACGGAAGGGTACGCGGTGCAGATCAAGGTGTCTGAGGGAAGAGTAGAGATGGACGAGACAGAGCAGATGTTGCGGTGGTATTATGCGGTACCTGTGAGCGGTGAGAAGGAGGTGACGATTGAGGTGACGAGAGCGGGTGGAGCGATCGACTGGACTCGGGTTACTCGGGCGGCCAGGAGGGGTGATCTACGGAGTCGAAGACGGGGCATGGTGAGGTGGATAGAGAGGTTATGTCAAGAGGGATGCGTGGTCATGTAAATGATCCGTTCCTTTTGAGAAGAGGTATCTTATTGTAAGTAATACGAGGACGTTAGGTCTCTTGTTTGTGTGCCATACCGAGTTTGTAAACGTCTAGAAGGAGTCCTTTCATGATGAAGTGGGATCAGCACTCGACGGCACGTCTGAATCACGCACGACCTCCACTCTCGGCGATTTCAGCGGCGTCCCGTCCCACACCGACGCGTCTCCCCACCCAGTCCTCACCCCGACCCCGACCAACCGCTCAACGATCTTTTCCAACGCCTCCCGCCTCTTCCGTTCCGCCTCGACTTCCTCTTTCGCCCTCTCCAACATGCCCTCGACCTCCTTCGTTCCTTGCTGCAGCCCCTCGACAGCGCTGAGCAGCCCTTCGAGTTTCTCGTCGACGTCGTCGCGGCGTTTGGACTGTTTGGACGATGTTCGGTAGGATTCGCCGAGGATGAGGGCGGCTGCGACCGCGAAGAGGAATGATTCAGCGAGTGCGTTGGCGCCATTTTCGATGGCTCTGTGTGCATGTGTTTTAGCGAGAAAACGGCGCGATAAAATTGGGGGCAGGGACGTACTTGGTCTCGGACAAGGGTCGGATGTTGTGGCGCGCGGGTTCACCGAGGATGTTGGTTCGGAGGGAGATTTCGGCAGTGTGCATCTTTTGGGCGAGGGAGACGCAGATGTTGCGAAAGGCTTCGTGTCTGTGTGCGTGTGAGATCGCTTAGGTCAGTCGCGTTCATGGGATGGGACGGGGTCGGACGACGTACTGTTTTGCTTGATTTTTGAGTTGGGCGGAGATGGGTTTGGCGACCGTCTGCGGTTGTGCAGTTGGTCAGTTGGATGGAAAGTGACAAGGTGGGATGGACTTGCACGGACGATGAGCGTGGCGAGTTTGACGGTGGCCATGGGGAGGAGGAAGGGAGTAAACGAGGGGCGGGGCGGCTCGGCCCGGAGGTAATTCTGGTTTGCACTTGCGTCACGGCAACGGCCGCAGTTTCACACACTGACTTGAACTAGTAACGCCTCAGGTTCCTGCTCTGGGTTGGTGTTTCGGTCGGTGGAATCTCAGCATGGAGTTGTACTAGACGCCATTAGGAATCGCATGTTCATTCTTCTTTTTGTTTTGTATGGGATTTGGCTGACACTCAAGCTTAGCACTTGGGCGCTTATGTAGCTGCTCCGCATACACGTTACGCAGAGTGCATTGCCGTCTAGCGATCATGCAATTGCTCATCTCGACGTGACATCATGTTGTGTCGGTGCGTCACAAAAACTACTGTCGATTCCTTACTGCATGCTAGGCTCCATCATGTCGTCCCCTGATCGCGACAGGATTGACAATAGGTCAATGAAGACTTGGATAGTTCGTATGGATACCTACCTGTGGTAAATGCAAGCGCCTAGACGATATTCCGAAGGGATCTGTGCATTCATAGTTTCCTTCGTACATTGACCAGGCCGCACGTAACATGACTGTATTCGGCTCCCTGGCATTCAAGCGAGCGAAACCTATCATTAGCAGCTCGCGACCACAGAAGGGCTTGGAAGCACTCGAAGGTCATTTTCATCCAGCCAAACGTCATCGAGGCGTGGAGCCCAATTCGACAACTAGAACCCTCATTTTCATCCTTTGTCGATATTCAGAATCCTGTTTGCCACGAATTCCTGGCTCGTATGAACACGTACCACCGTAACACAGGTGTTCTCGGAACAGTGATCTTTCACTGCTACCGCCTGCCCCTTGGTGCGATTCTCATTGTGGAGTCCGTGTGGGAAAATGTTCAGCGCGTTTTCTCACACGGTGCGTAGATAAGGGCTGAAACCACTACGGGAACCGAAGACCAAGACGACACTGCAGATGGGCAAATGGCAGTGTGAGAGACCACTGCCCCTTTCTAACTCAATTCACGAGCGCTGTGCTCGTTGGATCTCGATTATACGCTCGGGTAGGTTTTAGTCTCCATTTCGCGGTGTTGGTCGCCGTGGACCTGGTCTGTCGAATACGCCTTAGTATCCCCAAAAGGACCGAATAACCCTGTCGACGGTTAAATGACATGTACTAATGGTGCCATCCGCGGGGTGACCCTGGGCAAGTCTCCGAACCCAAACCATTCCGAACCACTCGGCATCATACATGGCACGTCCCGGACCTGAAAAGACGACATGTACCACAAGGAACGTGTTCCATTGCCCTCAAATGGTGTTATTATCCCTGACCGCCTACTAGGGTCCAAGTACCTTGCACAGTGCGGTTGGCCGGTCATGTTACGATCAGGTCGGACCGATGCACATGCTGCGGATGGCATCATCTAGGTTAGGTGGGTGGGTCCCAAATAGGCTAGTGTCAAACTTATGCTTATGTTGTGGTACGAGAATCGACAGTGCCGCTGGATAGCCCTCCTCTGAAAGGGTTAATTGTAGACGGTGCACTATGACGGCGTTTGATCGCTCCTGGCTGGAGGGGCACGAATGTTATTTCGTAAGCAGAGTGATAACAGGACATCTGACACCGAACATGAACTGGCGAGTTGAATGACGTGTCGTTAACGGAGATGAAAGCCCTGTCGTTGGCTCTGTCCCCCACATAGCCCCTCTCCACGTCACATCGGTGCGCATCATACACCACGGGATGTGGTCGGATCTTTATGTTGTTCTGATGGAATGGCTCGTATCCTGATTCAGACATACAATCCTCGGCGAGCATCGGAGAAACGATGCGATCGTCCGCAGAAGCTCTGTACCAGCCGCATGCACTTCTACACCCATCGAAGACAATTTACGGCACGACTTCTTGAGCGGCAGAAATTTGGCGTGAATAGAAATGGAGGTTATCGTAATTCCTCCTCGTCCAATCACGTCGATGCGTTTTGGGTGTAAACTGAATACACGGACCACACTAATTGGTTCTTCTCCAATGCCGGCTTCCCAATCGAGCAAAGCGCGTCATAGCATTGCTAACTAGTGCGTTCGTCAAGGTTTTGGACCATGAGGTATGCGTCAGATCGAATCTTCCCTGTGCTGCTAACCTGTAGCTTGACAGCTCGACACGCGCGGAGTTTTTTTGTTCTTATGTAGCAGGTAGATCTATATCGATAGATCGAGTGCACCACTGGACAGGTTCGCGTAACGCATCGCCGATCTCGAATTATTCGGAGGGAGGACAAAGTCACCCCCAGGACTCAGTCGTACATTAGCCCTTCAGGCACGTTCCACGATCGGGCTATGCTTTAAAAGCCTCTGTATTCACTCACCCGTTCCTCCACGCCCTGTCCTACCTAGTGGCAACGATCCGAGAGGCACTCCACTGTAGAAAAACACGACACTTCGAGCATGTGCAACGACGACGTTCGCCAATACGAAGGCTCACCCGATTTATTGTGCGTACTTGAGAGGCGGATGTGGGTCGCGTGTTGATGCATCCATCTCTCCTCAGCGACGAGTTCCTCGCGCAGCTCCTCGCAGACATCCCGGGACTACCTACCCCCGTCGCCACCAGCGCCTCGTCGTCATCGCCGCCCCCGCCCCCGCCTCCACCAACCTCCATCCCGATCCCCATCTATCAGGCCACCGGGCCCCACCTCACTTGCCAATGGATGTCCCCGCACGACCCGCTCCTCATTTGCGGTGCCTCCCTTCCCTCAGACGCGAAAGAAGTCTGCACCCATTTCCGAACGGCGCACGACATACGCGGCAACGAAAAGGTCGTGGTCTACTGTCACTGGCGCGAGTGCCACGTACCGCAAATGCAGAGGGGCAGCCTGATCCGGCACATATTGTCGGTGCATTTGGGTCTGTTGAGGTGGCAGTGTGAAGTGTGTGAAAGGGTGTTTTCGAGGAAGGGGACGGGACATGTGTGTGCCGACGGCCAGTGAATAGGCTGGATGGTTGTTGCCTTTTTCCTGCCATCCCCCCTTTTTTTCATACCATTTGATCGTTCGTGCGACAATCGCGTTTTATAAGGATGTATGGAACATATGTACTGATCTATTTTGCGCGGGTTCGAAGCGCGGAAATGGGTGATAAGAATAGGCGCGCTTTCATGTCGTACACGACCTTCGAAGCAGAGCTGTGGGAGTCGGGGCTTTGGCAGATTGAGTGTAAGAAAAGGGCAGAATCGTGAGGTTCGGTACGACAGAATTTCAGCCTTTTTTTACATCGGGTTCGACCTGCTGCCCAGGTGGTGGCACTTGGGTAAAATCGACTTTGCCGCTCCAAATACCAGCAACGACAAAAGGGGAGATGGCCTGCATGCTCCTGTTCCTGCGAATCGCCAGAAGATGACGCCTCGCTCGCTTTCCCCATCTGGGATTTGGTAAAAGGATTGTCCACTTGTCGAGTTGCGGGGGAAAATAATTCGGCAAAGGTCTTCATTGGTTCCATGTGGCGTAACCTCGGAAGTGAGAATACTGTACGCGTCAGCATCGATGATTATGTAACGACATGTCTCGAGATTTTCGTCCTGATAACGTTCAACTCGACGTGCGGAGCACCGTTCGCGCTTGTTTGTGAAACTACTGTACGGTTCAGCCATAGTTCCGGACTGTGAACTGGAGTGACTGATCCGAATCGACGGCGTCGTCGAGCCGTTACGAAGTCCGATACGACGAATGGGTATTGGGAGGTACAATCTCCGAGTTCCTTTCTAGGGTGTTGTGGTGGCTTGTACTCCAGTGATATATTGCTGAGATTATGATCCGCCGGCGGAACGACGAACTTGATTCAGGCACAGGCCGAGGGAGTGACCCCGTAGAGGACGGTGAACCCAAATCGGTCCTAAACAACAGCTGTATCGTTAGAGCAACCTATCACTGAATTCCAAGGGAGCACCACTCGCATGGCATCAGTTAGTAGCGTTATGAATGCGATGCATATGGGTACGGATGACAAAAATGATGCGGACGAGAATAAATCGTACCTGGTACCAAATGGAGGATGGCGGGATCAAACTCTTGGTGCCAAGTAACACCATCCACGACTCGGGGCTGAAACACGATGATGTGGGCTTGCGTCCAGCCAGCATCAATCTTACGTAACATTGTCACCACTTCAGGCACGGCAAGGAGACAAGTACATACGTCTCCAACCAACTCCAAAATCGAATCTGGAGGAGAAATAAAAGTCTGTATTCGCGGAGTTTCTGACAACTCTATGTTGAGACAGGACACGATGTGAAGCTAGCATATGATCTCGATCGATAACTTACTGCATTTGATACGGGCCTCGTTTTCTCCCTCGACATCAAAGGGTCCAGAATATGAACGGATTCAATAATGGCCGACGCGTTTATGAGCGGGCAGTTAATGGACATATGGATGACGGCAAACACTGGCATGAGCGTTTATGGGCGAATCGGTCTGGGGAAGTCACATCAGAGGCTCGAGCCAGAATGATGTTCCTCGGTTTATAAGCGTGGTGGCTGGTGGTGTTCCGACGGCACAAATATTAATACGCTCCGACTCGCGAACTGCGGAATGCTGCAAGGCCAAGGCTCCACGCACAGGAATGGCCCAAGAAAATATGCGAGGGCACCACCGAGGAGACGAGGACAACTGTGGAAGTATTGGCGGAATAGTTACCAATCCGACCCCTAACAGCCTATTTAGTCTCCAGTCACCGTGGGGCTGGTATTCCATGCTTACTTTAGGGACCAACCCCAAAAGCCTACAGAGGAAATGAAGGGACGCAATGAAATAAATACGACCCACCTCAATCTCGATTGGTTTTGTAATGCACATGACATCCGTTTGCGCACGAAGGGCGATACCAACAGAGACAATATTCAATAATTCTATGAGATAGCAGAAAACGTTGATATCGCGCCGCGTGAGCGAACACTATTGGGATAGGGCTAGTAGAAGGGCGCAAAGTAGCCTAGCCCATGTTCGGAGGTCGACACAATTGCGTGGAAATATCTATTGATCAGCCCGACTAACAAGTTGTATACTGTAAAATACCTGAGTTGCCAGGTACCACAGTCGTTTAACCTCCGCATCAAGGCGTATTTGCGACCACTGACAAAACATGCTGTGAACATGCACATCAAGACTGGTGCACCGGCGGCTGGGATACGTGATGGGAAAGGACATCCTCGTTCGGCATCTTCCGCCAGGATCACACACCCAGTTCCCCCAAAATAATCAACCCGGCCTCAAAGGGCTTTCCATATATCAAATTCGCGGCAGAAGAAATGCAGGTAGTAGAGTATGGTACGTGATGAATGTGAGCAGAGGAGAGCAAGATAACAAAAAGAAAATTAATCGCCAAGCGAAACCGAAAAATCGTATCACCGATCACGTCCTCTGCCACTGATCGCCGCTCTCGCGCTCTCTGTTACAATATCCAGCTGTGCAGTGCGCTTCTGGGCAATCTCGTTCTGCCGCTCCAGACTCCTACGAAATGGGTAAGCGAAAAAGAAAGGAAAAGACAATGACGCAATCACGTACTTGATCTGATTCTCGAGCTCGAGGACCCGTTCCTTGCTCCCCTGCCGTTCTCGCTTGTATTTCTCCTCCGCTGCCTTCAAGCGCGCCTCGTACTCTTTCACCCGTGCTTCCCACTTGGCGTCCGCGGTCGACGTCTTCTGATTCAAATTGGATATCTTCTCTTCGTGCTGAAGCAATTGATTGTTTGCCACCACCAGCCGTTTCTCCGCATTCACGGCCCGCGACAAGAGTGTCCGTATTTCTTGCGAGTCACCCTGTGCAGGTCGTCTCGCGGTCGCAAGCTGTTGGACGAGGTCCGTGTTGGTAGTCTGTAGCTCGAGGTCAGCGGGCGTGAGGCGTCCGTTACAGCACAACGGACCTTAAGTGCCTCCAGCTCCCCCTCCTTGGTGACATATTTGCGCCTCCAAGTCGCCTTCGCGTCCCCGTACGCCTTTACACTCGTCTCGAACTTATCAATCTGCTTCCACCGTGTGTCGAGCTGTTTCCGCATGTCCGTCAGTTTTTCCGTGAATCGCGTTTCTGCCTCCTTGACACGCTTATCAAAATCCATCTGTATTTGGCTGAGCGCTTTGAGGCGTGTGATGAGGTTGTCATGAAAAACGCTGAAGTTAGTGAACGGCTTCGTTTCAGCCTGGCCACTTTTCTTCTGTAAAGATACCTGGCTAAGAGGAAAACATCACAGAAACGAAGGAAAGACGCACGGGAGTCTTGTCTACTCCGAGGATTTTGTCCATGTACTGGTAGATAGTAAGCAACAGTGTGTTGCGCTCGGTAAGCTGGTCGCGGTATTGACTCTCACTGCTCAATAGTGACTTTTGATCCTTGGCTAACCGCGCCTCGAGGTCGTAGACCTTTGCACGTAGCGTAGATACCTCGGACTCTGCGGTCTTCAAGCTCGCCTGGGTAGCATCGAATTTTTCGGAGAGGTGGAGACGAGATTGGGTTTGATTCCCAAGACGCGTGGTCAGATCACGAATCTCGTTATACAACTTGTCGATCGTGAGATCACGCTCGCGCGTGTTACCTTCCCTAGCGGCGATATCCTGACGAGCGCGTGTAAGAGTATCTTCGAGCGTTTGTATATCACGCTTCAAACGGTCAACCTCAAGCTGGAGTGAGAACTTGGCAGTAGTATGCGAATCGCCTAGTTTCTTCGACTCCTCCTCCTTGGACCTAAGTGCGTCCTGAATAGCTTTGATATCGGATTGACGTTGGTCAAGGAGCGTCTCGTTCTTCGCAAGGTTGTCAAGAGCAGCCTGCAAAGTAGAGTCTTTGATTTCAAGGTTGCGCCGTTCATGACGAAGCTGAGAATCATATTCTTTCTCCACCTTGAGCAGCTCCTGTTCCAGGCGTTCCCTCTCCTCACGCTCATGCTTGAGTTCAGAAACGAGATCCTCGACATGGCGCGCCAGTTCCTCTTGCCGTGATCGGTGGGCAAGAATGTCCTGGCAAGTTTGATCGTAGAGGTCTTGAAGGTCTTGAAGCTGAGTCTTGAGGATATTAACCTTCTATTGACAGCGGGCGTTAGTTGGATGACTTGATGGTGTCTGCTATACTCGCCTCCTTGAGTGCCGCTGCGAGTGCTTCAAGTCTTTCGCGCTCAACGGAATCGTCTTCGCGAAGGCGATCGCTTTGCTCTTTGATGCGGTCGTTCTCCTCCTCCAGCAAGTAGACCTGATCACTCAGCCTCTCTATTTCTCGGTTGGCGGATTCGATCTCTGCATCCTTTTCCTCTGCCTCCTTCTCGAGGTGTTGCAGTGTGGCTTCAAACTTGGCATGGAGCTCGTTGGTGTTTGCTTCGAGCTCAGAGATGTTGAGACGAAGTTCCTTTGACTCCGTCTCTCGTTCTGCAAGTGCCTAGAACATGGCAATAAATCAGCTGCCCGTGACCGCAAGGCAAGGAACAGACATACGTCACGGAGTTCCTCAACTTGTCCACGCGCCTCTTCGACTTCTCCTCGCCACTCTTGCTCGACCACTGCGACAATCCGATCGTGCTCAGTGACCAGATCTTCGATCTCCTTGTTCTTCATTTCAATCTCGTCCTCCTTTTGTGATAGCTCGATCATCGTCGCGGCGAGCTTGTCACGCACGGAATTAAGATCCTCCTCTACAGCCTCCCGCTCTTCTCGCTCTTCTAGCATCTGGACCCGGCTCTCGCTGCGTTCGATCGACTCTGCCTGTCTCCTTCGCTGGATCTCCTCGATCTCCAAACCAAGCTGTGCAATCTCGTCAGCGAGCTCCTCCTTCTCGTCTTCCTTCCGCAGCAAAAGTTCGTTCTGGTCCTCCATCCGAGCGCGTAGTGCGTCATTTTCAGCCTCGACTTGCTCCAGCCTCCGTTGCCACTGCTCGCGCTTATCTCCTCGCCCATCGAATGTGTCCTCACCCCGCCTCTCGACGATCTCTCGGAGACGCTCGATCTCTTCTACGTTGTCTTCGAGCAATCCTCTAACGTTATCCAGCTCTTCCTCAAGTTCCTCATTTCTGAGTTCGGCCCGTCGTAGAGCATCTTCATCAGCAGTCGACATACGCCCTCGTCGAAGCTCTCGAATCTCGCGCTCGCGTTCCTGCAGCTTCGCCTCGAGATCGCGTTCCCTATCGCGCGAACTTGCAGCATTGCGTTCCTTTTGTGAACGCTCCAGGTCACGCTCGAGCTCGACCACGAGTCGTTTAAGTTTCTTGAGTTCCAGCCCACGCTGCTGTACTTCGACTTTAAGGGACACATTTTGTTTGAGGGCCGCGTCAACTTGATCTGGGGCGAGTTGTGCCAACCGTTCTTCCAGGAAGTGTACTCGAAGTTTGATGTTGAAATTTTCCTTCTTGAGATTGTCGATGTGCTGAAAGAGTGCAATGGGTTTTATTTCATACACAACAAAAGGGAGATCATGAAAAAGTCACCTTCTCTTGATCACGGAGCGTGAGGGTAACACCCTTATTGCCACCTGGGGTGCCTCGGGTGCGTTTGCGGTTCGCGACAGGGGTATCTGGACCATCGCCCCATTTATGTCCTGGAGTATCCAAAAAGTCGCCGCCCTCCCCAGCTTCATCCCCCTCTTCGTGACTGGAGATGGCTAGCCGCCTCAGGGCAGACCCCGGTTCGTCCACGCGCTTGCGTACACTAGAAAGAATATGTTCTGGGGGTGATGGTGTGGAAAGCGGGGCGGAGGAGGGTGCGGTCGTCTGAGATGATATGGAGGGGACCCTGTGGTTTCTCCCAGGTGTAGAGATGCCAGACACAAGCGAACCAAGGGAGAGATCGGGAAGCGTCAGAGCAGATTGCGAGGACGTGTCGGCACGTGCATTGAGTGCCGCTGACATGATGCGTCGTCAAAGCTGTCTTGGACTATAATGAGTTTTTGCCGTTTGAACCTGAAACGTTCACGCGCTGACTCTTCGGAGCAACGGAATTGGCCCCACCGATTCTAGGGTCTGTTGGCCTTGATGACGTAGTCAAATCGCTATTGAACTCGTTCGTGTAGAGACATTCATGCGCTGTCGCGGTACTGAGCTTAGTTCTGCTAGTACGCGTCAGCCAAGTGTGTAAGAAAGCAACGAGTCGCCGTGTACTTCGCGACAGGCCCAGAGTCACGCGCAGATTATCGCTCACGTGATCATGCAGTTGTAAAACTTATGACGAGTTTTAGTGCGCATCTGAGGCGGCTCATCCATCTCGTTGATAACACATTTATCATTGTAATGACCGCGCACATGATGGCTTGACACGGCTAATCGATACACAGTATCCGAATCATAAGCCAAGTCAACTGTGGAACGTGATGCTGTGAGATAGAAAGTATGAACAGTAGAATCAATCCACTACACGGTGTGAAGGAGTGCGATTAAGGTGTAAAGAGTATTATCAGCGTGCGTACATACAATGTTCGATGCCGGAGCGATTATGCGGTCCCAGTCGGGTATATGAAATGTGATGCTGGAGCAAGCGAAAGCAATTCGAAGAATCAGCGTCGCGCGCAAAAACCCAAACAGGACCTGGGACTCCGCACGGATGCGAGAGCTCAGCCCTCTGCATACGTGACACGAGACAATGGCGACTTCCTCGGTGGGGCGCTCGACAGCCTCGCACGTAGTATGCGCATTCTTTCCTTGGTCGCGTCGCCACCGTTGTATTGCAAAACCTGGCAAGGCCCTGGAGAAGAATGGCCAGCATTCTTCTCGTACTCCGTGGGCTTGCAGGTCCGATCCCGCAACCGCATTCTGCTCCGCTCGTGATAAGCAAGTGTCAGTGATGCGACGAGTTGCGGCATCGTCAACGTGAGGGTTTGTGCATGAGCGGGCACTGTCCCTGTTCGCGCCGGTGGAGACGGCGAACGTCGAGGGATGCTCGAACGAGGAGGTTGACGAGGACACTGAGGGATTTCGAAACGAACGTGGCGTCTGTGTGTGGTAGAGGTGGAGGATACGCTCGAAGAATTGGAAATGATTGACAATGAAGTGCTGGGGGATGCCTTGGGTATTGGCAGAGCGATGGGCGTTCCGTCCAAAGTATTATTCTCTTTTTGATAAGACTTTGGCTTTAGCGAAGGTGCAAGCGGGGCTGAATCGATAGGCAGACTCTTCCTGCTCGGCACTAAAAGACTCAGAGACGGCACTGACATGCTTGGCGATGATATTCGTGGTAAGGGACTATGCAGCGCTCGCCCCTCAACACAACCGTTCTCAGCCAACCGCTTTTGTATCTTTTCGACCAACGCATGATCCATGGTGTCGAGCTCATGTGGCCCCGACAGTAACCTGTCAGAGGACCTAGACTGGCGAACTTCGGCGGCACGCAAGACACTCCGCTGGACGACACCCAACCACCATAGCTCTGCTACTTGCCGCTTGCTTTTCCTCGGTCGTTTTTGCTTCGCACCCCCCGCAAGAGAACCTTGTGAAGGAGAAACGGTAGAGTGCGCGGAGCGACGCTTGCGAGGTGTCTGGACGTCACTTGGTGAGTGGCCATCGGAAGCACGACATGTTCCATCGACCATTTCCACGTCCAGGTCGCCATCCAATGGCGTGCTTGGGAAAGGAACGACGCTTCTCACATCCGGAAGATCCGGCCCTGAGCCCTGCAGCCCGAAGCCACGAAGCTGCCCTCCTGGGATGTTCTGCGAGCAAGCAGCAGAAAGCGAAATGGAGACGGTAGGCGGTGCCTTGCAGGTCACTGAAAACGGGGAGGGCGTGGATGACAGATGGTGAAGGCGAGAATGGGACAGAGCAGGGACGGATTCAGTGGGAGATTCGATGTCATCCCAACCACAGCCTGTCCGAACGGAGGAGGTCGGGTATTTTCGGCAACTATGACCGTACGCATTTGAGCGCGCACGGATGTTGGTCGAGTCTGCGAGGGCTGGGCGTGAGTTCGAAAGCAAGCCTCGTCTTGTAGCTGAGGTGGATGGCAGGGGATGGGACGGCGGCAGGGTGTGTGTAACCAACATTTTACGAGGTCCGTGTCGTAGTCGTTGCACAATAAAAACGATCCGCGAGGTACCGGCGATCAATTGATGCGTGCAAATGACAATGAGAAGTCGTGCTTCGCGCAGGAAACGTTGCGGATTATCAGAGGGGCGGATGAGATTGAACGAGAAAACGTCCTGCGCAGCTCGTGCAATTCAGCAAGGAAGAAACGACAAATTGCTGCCCTTTGAGTCCTACGCTGGGCTATCACCAAAATACGGAACGATGAGAGGGTAAGAATCTAGTTGGCGAAAGGTGAGACGATGCAGTGACCCACCCTTTTTTTTCCTGGGACACGACACGGTGTTGGAGCAACACAAGGCAAGAGCCCGGAGCTCGCCTGGTTCGGGTTGGGGACACGAGGCAGACTTACACACAGCCCTGCAAGCAACTTCACGCGATGACTGCCATATAAACGGAGGCAGCGACCAATATGGACTAGTGTACGTGTCCATCACGTGCGCGGAAATAAGCCATTGGATCTGTGCTTGTGCCACTTGCGCCCATTGCACATTCGACATCTGCCATTGTAAATATGGTTCGACCATTTACTGACCCCCACAGCGGAACTCACTGTAACTGGCCATGCCACGCCTTTTCAAATTGCGGCGACTGCAAATCGGCTTGACCGATCACAAAAATTAAGCGATTCTCGCACTGTCCTCAAACCGTGGCCGGACGAAGGCCTAGGGGCGCTGCATCTCTCGCCGTCTCTCGACCGAGCCGGCATTTTTCAAGAGGGCACGCTATGAAGGGACCGAGAGTATGCACTCCCAATGGGGGACCCGTGAAACCTTATTTTGCATGTATGCGCAATCGACATGAACACACAGTACGAGGTTACCTAGAGCACTAGGTAAGGAATTTTGCTGGTCATGTAAACCACCGACGAACAAAGCATGGACTGTACTGTATCTGGATGGCTTGAGGTGCCACCAGTGGTGTATCGAAGTATCATTGTTGAATGGCAACTCGAATTGAGTAGTTGTCGTGAGCGGTTATCTTTCCCAGAAACACGTCTGCAAGCGATCCACATTGTTTGTCAAAAGAAAGGGGCTCTCAGGAGCACACGTAGGGATGGTAGTACCGATCATCTACGAAGGAGACTGAGAAAAGACTACGACAGCATCTGGGCTGAGCTGGTTGGTCCAGATTTGCACTTGGCGTCGTGTCCCATCGGGGAAAGCAATGCGTGGATTTTCAGAAGCTTCGTCATCGGTAGGCCAAACTCCTTCCAAAGCCACTCGTATCGTGTCGATGAACCATACATGTGAACCCAGTCGCCGCATATCTTCATCATATTCATCGATGTGAAACCATAGTCACTGTAGCTCCTTGTTAGAGTCGTCAGGGCGCACTGGCACACTCTGACGCTCTTCAGTAGTCGGAGGTCGCCTAGCATACAGACTTGAAGGGGGAGCTCAACTCCGTGAGCAGATCAAACAGTGGTGTCTTGCATTTGGGTTGAAACGTCGGTGATGGATAATCTCCGGCGCGAAAAGCCCGAGCCTTGTCTTGCCCCCCGTGCTCACTGTGCCCTTGAGCCCGGTAATGTTCTTCAAAAATCGCCATATCCTTACAATAAAGCATAGACACATAAGAATCTGTGGCAGGAACGTAGCGCAACATTGTCCATCCCATGACGTGAAGGAATGATTCGAGGTCGTCAGTGAGCGTATGGAGCTTGCCAGAATGCTGAAGCAGATTTGCCGACATGAATTGCCATGTTCCCTGGTCACGTTCTATCCGTCAGCGCGAAGTCGGATAGCATTACACAGCGCTTACCGTGCGATCGGGTCGTCTGCTGCCAACCTCGTCGATCATTTTCGCCAGCTCCCAGTCAATTAGTAATCCCTTGCCCTCGTCGGTCAGAATGATATTCCCCGTGCTGACGTCCCGATGCAAAATTTTCGCCCGATTTAATGCACATGAGTGAGCTATCCGTTCCCATATCATCACACCATTCCATTACACCTCGAGGGAAATGCACCTTGAAGCGCATCATAGACCCCCGAGACAAGCTGTTTCGTGCACTCGAACTTGACCAGCGGTCGTCCCACAGTCCCAAGCAGGAGCCGGTGGTGTTGATATGTGGAGATCCTCGGTCTCACACACAACCATGGTGCGTCCACCAACTCTTCCGTTTTCGTCCTCCCTCCCTCAACGTCTCCGCCAGCAACAAGTTCCGGGATGTTCGGTACTTTGTGTTCATGGAGTATTGCGTAGATTTCATGCTCGGGCTTCACTTCAACGTGTGCCAAGTCCGAGAGGAACCGCCACGTGTCTTTCATGTGTGTTCTTCTGACCACGGGTTTTTGTTCTTATCTTCAAAAGTGCACGAGACGTTGTGGCTGGCCTTGGTCGGGATCCAGACAACGGGTAAGCCACGAGTACACCGACTAGCGAGGGATCTGTTCTGCGATGCCGGTTTTGGTCCGTAGGTGTGACCCACCCCAGTCAATCCAGGCACTGCATGCTTGTACAGTGTAGTGTTCTCATCCTTGATCCCAAGTTTCTCCCTCACTCGCATGTCGATCTCGGGCGCAAGGCCGGCCGGTTGGATCGATTCGTCGTGACCACGTGCACTGGGAGAGAGATGGTCGAAACGCCACAGGAATTCGGCCATCAACCTTGGGTTCGCGCGGTAGTCAAACGCGGCCGTCACCACCGTAGCCCCAAGTTCCCATTGCAGGAACCGTGCGTGGTCGCCTTGAATGGCGATCGAAAACGAGAAGTGCCGAAATTGTAGGCTGTGTAGAGCGCCCGCATAGTGTGCCGGCTGGCCACGTGCCTTATTTTCATCTATAGTGTCGGGCATGAACGGCCCACTTTCGATTACAGAGAGACGTTCTTCCTCCGTGGCATTGCGAGGATCCTGGAAAGCTTGTCCTTCGTTTTTCGTTTTAAATTCCAACCGGAGTTCCATTTGTGAAAAATCCGTCCTGTCTGGTAGATCCAGGCCATCGATCCGATTGTAGACTGAGAAGTCGGTCTTAAACTTCAGCTTGTTCACCGTGTCCTCCTTCGTACTCGTATTCACTGCGTGAAGATGAAGCATACATCCACTTATAGCGGCAATCTGTACCGTTGACATATCACAAAAACTGAAGCTTTCCGAGATGAGGCGAACACCCGCAGAAGGTCCATAGCGCGCGCTTTCGACTCCAAACTTGAGAACGTCCTCGAACCGATTATCGGGGATGTCGGGTAATGGCGCCTCGGTTGCAGGAAGAAACTTGTCGAGGAACGCGTCGACGGGCATCGCGCTCAACCAACGGCCGCCCATTTCTTTTCCGAGTTGTTTTCTGGCGTCTTCAAAATTTGTCGCAGCAGAAGAGTAACCAAAATCCAGGCCGTACTTCTTTTGAGCGAGAGTGGGATTCGCTGACGAGTTCACGACGGGAGATGCGTGACTGTAACGCGTCAGTATGAGGCGGTGGGCTCTGCGATGAGTTTGTGCCATGTTAAGCAAGGCACAAGGAGCTTAGAGAGAGAAAGTAGGTTCAGATCGAGAGCTGTTTGGTTATTTGTTGTGGACTAGCTGTGGACCGTTTGAAAGTTGTCACCGGTGGAGCGGAGTCGGAGGCGGCGCGTTTCCCAAGTCAAGTGACTGACAACAATTGCCTCTTTCGTGTATTCGGCGCTTATCGTTCATCTCTAACCTCAGGACAAACTTTACTTAGGAATGTCGAACTGAAATACTGTCTTTCTGTTGGACAGCAGGCCCAAAGAAATGGACCAAGACGTAGAAATTCGTGGATTCCGTCAAATTGGGTCGTACACGAATCACTTCTACTCCAACCAACGTATCAGAGACATCAAGGACGACGCCACATCCGTTCTCCTAGAATCTGTTGCACGGCTATCGCAAGCTCTGCGTCCTGGATGTCATACTCGGGACGGTACTCTATAAAGACGTTTCAGAACAGAAAGTGGCGCGGATGATCTGAAGGACGGCAGAAGCTGCTAATTTTCAAACCGGCTTAAGGTTGACCGGGTCTCCAGCGAGCACTTCATCGCAGACGTGTCGTGCATCTGTTTCAATAGGATACACGAACAACTCCACAGACCCAATCGTATATAGAATATGGGTACAACTTGAAGCCGGAATGGCTCTAGGAGGAGATCGGCAAGTTCATTCCTGTTCAAAAACGGACACTGACTCGTACCCGTCAAATTCCAATATCGATCTCCCTCCAAACACTCTTCTTATTTCCCCACACTCATCTATAGTACGCCCGCCGATCTCCGTAAATCCATCCCAGGGGCACACGATGGTTGGTAGTAGCATGGTCACCATCCATGAAGGTTACTGGGAAAGAACTGCGACGGCAGCGTCTGGGCGTGGCGGAGGACCTAGCAGTCCCGAAGATGTGGAAAGCGAAGTAAACGAGGATGAACTCTTTGAGGTGTAAGTCGACGAACAAAACGAAATAGTCAGAGCACTTCCCTGGGAAACGTAAAAGCGTGCCATTGCTACCTGCTGTCTCCTGCGATCAACTAAGCAAACACATCAGCACGTCCATTCCCAACGAAAATGCCTAGGTCAGGTCCTTCCTCCTACTGCTCGCGTGTTGGGAAAATCAATGAGGGAAATTGTATACAAGTGCGAGCGAGAATCCGTGCATGAGGGTGAGGAGTCAATTTACATCTGCCATGCGAGCGCGAACTGTTTTCGAACGACCAACGCACCGCCTGTATACGGTAGACAGTTGTCCATCCGGTCTCAGCACTGTAAGCGATCATCAATTCCCCTCCGACTTGGATACTCACCCACTGCAGCAGTGGCCATTCTCTTATTGGACATGAAGATCATCATGTATTGTCCCTGCGCTACACACCTACCATAGCAAAAGTCGATGATGTTTCCCACCAGAACTGTGGCATGGTTTGCAATCCTACAAACAGTTGAAAATGAAAAACACATTCAAATCTACGTCTCATACATCACTTTCAAAAATTACGATCACAAGAATGATTCTCGTCCCATGTCTCTGAGGTCGGGGCCCTTGAGGATGTGCCACATTAGACGCCTTCTCGGGGGTAACACACAGAACAATTTACAAAGTGTCACGTCGTCGTCGTCGTCGTCGCAATGCTCACCGCATTCGCATTGGTCAGGTTGTTCATCATGTTCGTGTGATTGTGATTCTGCCTCCCTACTCGCTCCTCCCGCAGTGACTCAACGTAGATGAACGTGAGGATGATGTGATCCAACATCGCAACCACCTTGGGAGAGACGTCAAGATATGCTGGGTGGGACTGCTTCCAAATCCCAAGATTTTTCTTATGGAACCGGACGAGCTCGACGTCCGACTCGGCACGTTTCATCTATCCACAACGCATCTGATCGTCATCCCACTCGCCACTCAAGCAAATAAATGAACATACCCAACAATGCGTCGCCTCGAGTTTCCACTTGTACGTGTGCCAATCAGGACCTACGAAATACCGCCCTCTGCGTTGCGTCAGTTCACGATCAGGGATTAAGAGTCAACATACGTATTCCACGCGCGCTTTTCGAGCATCCTATCCGCTTCTATCACGTTCCCATTGAATCGAAAAACGGTGTCTTTCAAGCGATGCCATTCAATGACGCCCATCGTCTCTGGGACACTACTCGGACCACTCAGACGGTACTTGGTGATCGTGGTGACCTTCTTGGGTGCTGACGGCGTGGATATGGTGTAGTGAATTGAACCCCGCTCATCAGAGATATCCGTGTTCATATGGTTGGTGGTGCTGAACGTAAAGCGCATGTCGATGATCAAGAGGGAGTAAGAGGGTAGCTACTACGGCGATTCAAGTTTTAAGAATTTTGATTGAATCCCCGCTATTTCCTGAAGGAATGTGAATCACCATCTCCCGCTCCTGTGAGTAAAGTCCCCCCATGGAAATTAAGGTCCCAGTCCTGCTCATCTCGGAGCGCGTGTGCAGTTACCGTGCTTGTATATCCATCATACAAGCAGCAATCATTGCGCACACGCCACACGTAACCCAAATTGCTCACTCACTGCCAGGGTTTCGTGCGGACGCCGGTGCGCAGGAACTTGAAATAGGAAATTGGTGGTATCAACGTGGAACAGAACACCTTTCAAACTCCGCGGGGGACGATAAACGCCGGAAAATTCCGTTCGTGCCAAAAAGCAACAGAAGCCATGACCAAACGCGGTGAGAAGTTGGGCGACCGCAACTCCAGCCTCAAAGCAGTATCATGTAAGCTTTTGATCAAAGGAAGGCTATATGGCTATCTTCGCTTGTGTACGCGGCTCATGACTTACCGTCATCTATAGGTTCGTTCATGAATGTCCATTATCACCGCATAGGACATAGAATGCACTAGAGAATCTGATAGGTATTGTCAAATGGAACAGAGACAGCAAGGGTATTGGCCTCTGACAGGATTTTCACGTGTCCGTTGAGATTTGAGCCCGAGATCAAGTTGACGTGACAGCTCGAGGTAGACATTAGTCAATATGTCATGACTTCATACCCATCGATGATACGGCGATTCAATCGCATTGCGATTGTTTCCTTATCCCAAAAAATAGGAAACGGGTAAACTGAGACATTCCAATACCATACTGGTAACTTGGTCAAATTGTCATTTGAGTTTTTTTTTCTCAAAAAATTTATTTTTCATTTTCCATAGATTGTATCCCTCCTAAAATCCCGGAACTCTAAACCGCTGCTAAAGCGAAACATACGCACAGCATGTATGTTTCCTGAGATAAGTATCAGGACCCTGACTCGCTAAAGCGCGCAAATTTTCTCCAGGTGCCAGCAAGTCGACAAGTTGTTGATGACTTTCAAACCCGCAATCCTCGTTTTGTTCACGATTGTGATCGTGGACGCGGTTAGGCGGTTTATCCTCAACCGTGTCAAGAGGGGAGGGTATCCTCTACCGCCTGGTCCCATTGCGTTACCACTCTTGGGAAGTGTTCTCTCTGTCAACCCCAAGGAACCCTGGTCGACGTACACAGAATGGCGCGCAAAATACGGTGAGTTCGATGCGACACCAGAATGGGTATCTCTAATGATCTTCAAGGTGATATTGTGTATAGCCGACTTATGGACACCGATGTGATCGTGTTAAACTCTTACTCGGTTGTAATGGATCTTTGTTCGAAACGATCGCACATATACTCTGACCGCCCTTTCATTGCGACTGTAGAGCCGTGAGTACACGCTACTTTTCTTATGATATAATTGGAACGTGTCCCGTATTTCCAGGTATGGCCAAGATTGTAACTTTGGCTTTTCTCGGTATGGCGAACATTGGAAGTTGTGCCGTCGAATATTCCATCAAACATTCCGTCCGGAAGCCTCGCTTACCCTGCGACCAATGCAGCTCCGCAGAGCACGTCAGATGATTGCGAACATTATGGAGGAGCCAAATGCCTATCCGCTTCACTATTCAACGTAAGAATTTCAATCCAGCTTGAACGTTCAATGACCTCAGTTACGCTAGGTTTTCTTCTGCGGTAGCCATGTCAAGCGTATATGACTATGAGCCAGCGCCTCGGAAAGACCCCATTGTGTCAACTATTAACAGTTATCTCGATGCTGCTTTCCCAGCATTGACCCCCGAGAAGGCGGTCCTCCTCAAGACATTCCCATTCTGTGAGCGACTCTGAATGAACGCGCAACACTCCTTGCTAACTTCTTTTGAAAGTGCTGTATATCCCTGACTGGTTCCCTGGGTCGTCGACAAAACTCGAGGCGAGAGAGGCACGCAAATTGAGGGATAGGATGATCGAGATGCCGTTCCAGTATGTTCAGAAGCGCATTGTGAGTTTTTGCTACCCGAGAGAATGAAAACTCTCCAACATGTTTTTGGGTTAGGAGCGAGACGATACAAGTAATGCAATGGTATTCGAACACATTGCGCGTATGGAGCAGCTCGACGAACCGCAACGCGCCGAATACGAGGCGGCAGTTAAAAGTGCCTCTATATCGGCCTTTGTTGGTATGGTTTCATTGCATTGGATGACCCTTAGTCGATTCTCACATTTGGTTGGACGTCAGGTTCTACGGAGACGGTCCGTGACACATATTTCACATGGGGAGTATCGCTTATTGAAGGTACAGACATCATCAACAATCCTCACTTTCACCCTCGCAATGGTCCAGAATCCTCATTTATGGAAGCGCGCTCAGGCAGAAATAGATGCTATAACTGGGACCAACAGGCTCCCCGAGTTCGAAGACAGAGAGTCACTGCCATTTGTCGAAGCTATCATGCGAGAAACATTTCGTTGGAAGCCCGTCGGCCCATTAGGTGCGTGATTGCTCCGCGTTTTCTCGCCCGAGTATGCTTAGAAACCAAATTTAAAGGTGTCGTGCACGCCACGACATCCAGCGACATTTACAATGGTTTCTACATACCAAAAGGTATGCTCCTGTCAGAGTAAGATGCCGTCTTGATGACATTTGTTGTTAGGAGCGACCATCATCACGAATATTTGGTACGTCGTCGGTATGCAAGTACGTTGTGGGAAGACGTTCTTACGACGTGGTCTGCAGGGCGATGGCGTACGACGAAGTTCGTTACCCAAACCCGGAGGCGTTCCGTCCCGAACGGTTTTTTGACGCACAAGGGCGATTGACCGAGGATGACCCTGCCGAATATGTCTTTGGATTTGGGCGGCGAGCATGTCCAGGTGAGCCACGGCGTATATTCCAAGCCGGATCTGACACAGGAGATTACCCGTACCACTGACAGGCCGGCACACTGGGGACGGGTCCGTTTGGAGTGCAATCGTGACGATGCTGGCTATGCTGGAGTTCAACGCTGCCAAAGATGAGGATGGGAATGAGATTGATTTTGAGGCAAAGTTCACGACCGGACTCACACTGTTAGCATTGATTTTTTACACGTTCTCAACTGATCTTTTTTTCAGTCGTCCGATCCCCTTCCCTTGCCGTCTTACCCCTCGTGCACACATAACCAAGGAAGTCCTCAAGCGGGTTCTCGCCCACTGACGAGTGAAACAGTAATGTGTTTCCATATTTACCCTCATGAACGGTCCTATTTATTGTGTTGAATCGAGCCGTGGTCGAAATGGCTTGGCGCCGATGGCACCAAAGACGGAGTTTAGTGTTCAAACTTTGTTTGCGATCAGGGCCTGGCTTACGACGACGGGGTACAGTACATTTTTTAGTATGTAAAATCAGCATACGATGAGTTTGTTACCGTGAAATTGAAAAACTGCGAATCCCGAACTAGACGAACACGCCTTTTCAAATGTGACACCAGTAGGTTGCACGCACCGTGGAACATGAGCTTGAGGGCTGGAGCTACACAGCCTGGAGTTTCTCAGGCTTGGACGACTCAGGGACGTTTCAGGCATCCGGAGCTGGCTGACCGAATGATTTTGTGAATGATGATGTATCGAACACAGTGCTGAAGTTGAGTCGGTGAGAGTCACAGGCCCAGGCAAGGATTGTTTCATGTTTTCCGGGGTTGACCAGTTGTGCCCTGCTGTCAACCTGGTAATTTTATGGTGAAGCCTGAGGACACCGTGCCGAATATGCACATGCCGAAGTTGGGACGGGTGAGTAACACAGGATGACACAGGCATGGACAGGAAAGGTCACCTGTCACCATCCATGTTTGTTGTTGGCGAACCAATACATTCCCGGTGACGACCGTGCTGACTCCCTGAGATCGAATTTAAGCGGCTAAGAAACACTGAAAGGCCAGATATTCAGCGGGTGAACGAGGTTACATTCAAGGGTCTTGCAAAAGTAGGGTCAGTATGAGCGAAGAGGGTTCGAATCAGAACTACTTGGTGAGGTCATTCGGCTGCCCAGAGAGCCAGAAACGAGCGAGGAATGCACTGTGTCGGTAAGTTTCTCAGAACGAAAGATAAAGACATACGATTCGGTTTAGTCAGAGTGACGCTGTGTGAACATGTGCCGTCACCTGGTGAAGTGAAGGAGCTTGAAAACGTTCGATAGGATGCGGTTTTCAAAATGCCAGAGGCTCCTGCAAAAATCAGCGTTCCTATGCCAGCGAGGAATGCAGTTCATCAAAGTGAATTATACCTGGCCACTGTCACTTGTACCGACTCACTTCATCGCATGGCTTGCCGTCGTCTATCTATAAGGTTCGTTCATGAACGTCGGCGCGTGCAGCATGCGACACAGCGTCAGATATAATACAAAACGATAAATGAGTCAAGATCGTCAACACGTGTTTGTTGTGTCCGATAGATGTCCGAGCCGTTCCCGACGTAACGATTCGACATAGACATAGGTTAATATGACATGGTCCAACATGCGCATCACTTTCGGAGACACGTCGAGATAAGACGGATGTGATTGTTTTCTTATCCCAAAGTTCTTCTTGTGGAATCTAGCCAGCGCGACGTTCGAATCCTCAGGTTTCATCTGGAAAAAAGGTTTAGTTCGGTGGGTTCACCGGGTGAACCCGAAAGTGAGAGCAGACGAATACAGAACATACCCAGCAATACGTCGATTCGATTTTCCATTTGTAAGAACGTTTATCGGGACCTACGAAGTACCGCCCGCTTATCGGTTCATTCGTCAATAACGACGTAGGAACCCTATGGGGCGCACGTACGTGTTCCACCGACGTTTTCCAAGCATAACATCCGCTTTGATGTCGTCACCATTGAATCAAAAGCACGTCTGCTTTATATCATGCCACTCAATCGTTGCCATCGTCTCTGAAACGCTACTCAATCCACTCCAGTGGTACTTGGTTATCGTGGTTACCCGTTTGGAGGGAATGCGACCTTCTTCATCCGAAATGTCTGTGTTCGTATAATCGGAGGAACTGAAGACGAGGTGCATATTGGGGGGGAGCAGCTGTGGATTTGTCGATGAGACACGGCCGGCAAGGGTGCTGCGTCAAGCACAAATTTGCTCATAGATTACCGGCCCACAGAAACAAGCGTGAAAAGACACGATCCCGCGTCCAGATGAGCTGAGACGTTAGTTGCTATGTCAAACCTTCCCAGGTCGTTTGGGTGGATTTATAATTCCTCGTACAGTGCAGTGCAGAGTTTAGGACCATGTCAATCTTCGCATGATGTTGAAGGGCAGTTTGAAATTTGAGTCAAAAGCAGTAGGGATTGCACTCTATTGAAAAATAACGCGAAGCAGAGTGTTGCGCCATGAAACCCGATGGTAACGGCGATATTTGCGTCTTTAATTAGGAACCCGTGTTCTAACATTTCGGGCCCAAAAGAACCCAACATCCTCGCGCCAAGGCACCGGTGGCAGGCAACTGCAAATGAGTTGTCTTTGTGCGCGGAAATCATGCTACCCACCCCTACAAAGGGTTATCTTGACAATTGCGGGCCCATATTCCGTTCTCCAGGGGAAGTGGATAATGATCGTGTCGAGCAGGTCGCCCGTGCGCAACTGCGGACTCGATGAGAAAGCTACGAGGGTCTTGGGAGCCGGAAGTCCATCAGCAGATTCAGAAACTTGAATGTCGGCGTCGAGTCCGTCTATCATGGATTGTGCAGAAACCTTGAATGATTTGGGCAGGAACAACTTGAAATCCAGCGGCACCGGCATGTTTTTGCATCCGACTTCGACTTGCTTGAAAATCGAAAATCCGCCGGGTCCAACGAGTCCGACAACACGTTCAAACAAAGTGCCATTTCGTCACTCGAACTTACTTGGTACGAAGCTGTTTCAAACGACTCAAATAGTGCGTGTCCTGACTCTGAATACGTAGCAAAAGATGGATTCGCGGCCACTGTTGACAAAGATATGACTCACTGCATTTCCGAGTCGACGTCCTTTGCCAGCCTAAGGGTACAGCGAGCACCCCGTGCAGTGGAAGTGGGTTACTGTAAGTACTAAACCAGCTCCACAACCCATCCCCCTAGGACTACAGGAGCCGTATTGATCGGGAATGTCCACAGGCTGGTCACAACATTATAACTTCGGGGTATTGGACTCGCCAGTTCTGCACGTGCAACTAGTCTGCAGACCCAATGGAATCGACTGAAGAGTGTGCTCGGCCTCTCACACCCTACTGGCTCCCTCCATACAGAGATCCACACCTTTGCGATTTTTTTCGTTCGTCTAGGTGGTCGCTTATGGCAGAGGCTTCATTCCACCGTATTGCGGGTACCAAACACAGTCGTGGAGTACGGCCCGTAGACTTCTTATCCCCTGGACTGGAAGGGTAAATATTTATTCCTGCGACACCCCCATGACAATACAGAAATAGAACGTATTCGGGACTTCTATCCGTCCACGCTTTCCCCCGGATTACAGGTTTGTTGATATAAGTCGTTAGTATTTGCTATCGATGCCGAAACCCCCATAAAGTGGTTCACCATTGCTACCAAGCCCGCAGTCTTCGTTCTGTTCAAATTTGTGGTCATGAATACCATTGGACGGTTTTTCCGTAACCTCGTCAAGAGGGAATGGTATCCTCTACCGCCTGGTCCCACCGCGCTACCACTCATGGGAAGCGTTCTCTCTGTCAACTCCAAGGAGCCCTGGTTGACGTATACAGAATGGCGCGTAAAATATGGCCAGTTTGATACGACACCAGAATGGGTATTTCTGTCGATCTTCATGGCGATACCGTGTATAGCCAACCTGTGGACACCGACGTGATCGTGTTAAATTCTTACTCAGTCGTAATGGATCTTGTTTCGAAACGATCGCATATATATTCTGACCGCCCTTTCGTCGCGACTGCTGAGCGCCGAGCCGTGGCCGCTTTTCTCATGATTTAACTGGAGTGTGTCCCGTACTTCTAGGTATGGCCACGATTATAATTTTGGGTTTTCTCAGTTGGTGAACATTGGAAGTTGTGTCGCCGGATATTCCATCAAACATTCCATGCCGAACGTTCAACTCCAAACTTAGTTCACGATAAGGCTCTGAATCATGGCGGGCTTACTAGATCTCTCGGGCGGTTCACTTTTTTGGTAAATGAAATCATCCACGTCATGATATTTGCCACCGTCGTGAATAGACAAACCACTCCTGATACTTATTCTGATCCTCCGTTCCAGTGTCGCACACCACTCTTTCAAATGCGACATTGGTGGCTCTCTTTGCAAGCAGTTTGTACCGTCGGATATCCTTGAACGCGAGCTTGCGCTGGCTATAGATCCTCGAATGGATTCGGGAACACTTTGGACGTCCGGAGTTGGCGGTTGTGAGCCGGATGAATTTGGGGTGAAGGGGAGTATGTGGGATATCGAAATCGGGCCGAGTGGGCAGCACAGTATGACACGGAATGGAACCAATACGTTGCTTGGTGAAGATCGCACAACCAGATCTACAATAGCGAGTGTTCCTAGAGATTCTGCCACCGTCGCGCACCACCTTGGGGCCGGTGAAAGAAACTGCGAGAGTCGTGCAAAAGGTGAGTCAGGGTTAAGGGTTTAGAGTCGGAATCACTTGGTGAGATCCCTGTGTGCCCGAAAAGAGCGAGGAATGCGCGTCGATAAATTACCCAGGTCAACAAAGGTTGGTCTTGGGGATGAATATTAATTTTGAAAGGGAGGTGGAACCCGCGAGTGACGATCGAGGTTTCTCTTTGTAGGAAGGCAATGAGTTGCCTGCCCTAAACTCTGTAATGAGTGGCAGGTATGAGCCTTTGTGACACTTTTGTACCATCTCCTCCTCATCTCACCGTTCCACCCTCTTGAAGCATTAATTTGCTTCTCTCCTGCGTCCGTCCTTCACCCTGATGGCTTCCCAGTTCTCCCAGCAATACGCTTGTAGGTGCCACAGCAGCCCAGATCAGCCACGCATCTAATCATACGCCGCAGTCCGCGCCCAAAAGAGCTTGGGTCTCGTAGGCGGAACGCCAGACTATATCCCGCTTTCTGGCGTCATAAGCCCCGATGTCCCTGCTCGCACCTACCACTACAGCAACGACGGACGGCTCTTTGCCTATGCCTTGCCGACCGTGTGCCTATCACCTCTCTTCCTCCTTGGTTCCCAGCTCACATTTTCTTTGACAGCGTTCGAATATTCCAGGCAGAGGGTGCGACGCTATTGCAAGAACTGAGCATACCCAACATAATCGAACTCCAGTTCTCTCCCCGTGGTACATACATTTCGACCTGGGAACGACCTGGTACGTACTACGCATGCCACGCGCCCACCTCGTGTTGAACATATCACAAAAATTGTTCCCACCTTTAGTCAAGCTCGAGGACGGCGCACAGCACAAAAATCTCCGCATCTTTTCCGTCTCCACCGGCGAAGAACTGATCGCCTTCTCCCAAAAGTCTCAGGAAGCGTGGGACCTTCAGTATACCATCTCAGAGTCTCATGCAGTCCGCCTCGTCTCGCACGAGGTCCAGGTATTCCGTCCTGCAGAGTGGGGGAAAGGTGTGGTCGACAAACTGAGAGTCGAAGGCGCTTCTATGGTATCACTCAGTCCTGGGTTGAATCCGTCCGTCGCGGTCTTTATTGCGGAGAAAAAGGTGCGCTTTGGCGGTATTTCTGGCCATGCTCGTCTGATTCGTCGACAGGGGGCTCCCGCAAGCGTCAAGATTTATGGTTTGCTCGCACTTTCTGGCGTGCCGACGTGCGCAAAGATCTTTTACAAGGCCGATCGCGCCCAAATCAAGTGGAACGATCTCGGAACCCAGGCCTTGGTCCTCACCCAGACAGAGGTCGACAATTCCAACAAGAGCTACTACGGAGAGACGTCCATGTATCTCCTTAGCGCAGCTGGCAATTTTGATTGCCGCGTCACCCTCGACAAGGAGGGTCCCATCCACGATGTCGCTTGGAGTCCAAACAGCAAGGAATTTGGCGTGGTCTACGGCTGTGAGTGGGCTCGTTGTTCATTGTCATTATTTGATCAACATTTTTCTTGACAGATATGCCCGCTAAGACGATGCTGTTTGACCAGCGCGTCCGCACGCTCCACGATTTCGGATCTGCGCCGCACAACACAATCTCGTTCAACCCCCAGGGCCGCCTTCTCTTCCTCGCCGGATTCGGTAACCTCGCCGGCAAGATCGACGTGTTCGACCGACGCACGCTTAACAAGGTGTGCACCATCGACGCGCCCAACACCTCCTACTGCTCTTGGTCTCCCGACGGTCGTTTCCTCTTGACCGCGACGCTCTCTCCCCGCCTGCGGGTCGACAACGGGATCAAGGTCTGGCACGCGAGCGGCCCGCTCGTGCACGTACAGGCCGTCGAGGAACTCTACCAAGCGAGCTGGCGTCCGACACCCGTCGACCAAGCACCTTCTTTCGGACAAACCATCCCGCTGGCACCCCAACCCTCTCCGAGCGTCCTGGCTGCTGCACTCACGTCCAAGGCGGTGGCTGCGAAACCTGCGGGCGCGTATCGACCCCCTGGCGCGCGGGGGCTCGCCACGCCAGCGATTTTCAAGCGCGAGGACGAAGGCGGGGCACCGCGCATGCCGACGGGGAGCGGGAGCGCGACGCCGCCTCGGGGGTATAATAGGAGTCCTGGCCTATCTGGCACTAATGGGGTGTCCCAGAACGGGTACGGTCGAAGACACGTACCCGGTGCTGCGCCGCGAACGCCCCCGCCTGCGGGCGATCAAGCTCAAATTCAAGGACTGGGCGGACAAGGATTGGACAAGAAGCGGAAGAAGAAGGAGAAGAAAAAGGGTGACAAGGGCGGCGAGGGGTCAGGTACGGTGACGCCGGTCGGGGTCGGGTCTGTGAGACCGTCCTTGGATATTCAGACAAACGGACTGGACGGGACGGCGAACGGGGTCAAGGCCGTGGATGTCGGTGAGCCTGCGGTGACGTCTGTGCCACCTACGCCTGGCGCGGAGCAGCTGGATCCAGTCGCCAAGAAGGTGCGGAATCTGAATAAGAAGGTGAGGGATGGTTTCTGTTGTGTGGTGGACATGATCTGACCGGTGCGACCAGCTGAAAGCGATCGAGGAGCTCAAGGAAAAAGCAAAGAGGGGCGAGCGTCTCGAGGCGACGCAGCTCAAGAAGATGGAGGGCGAAGCGGATATTCGAAAGGAGCTCGCCGGCCTCGGAGTTACGGGATAATCGCGGCCGTCGCGCGTATACCCTGCGACGCTATTGTCCTTTTTTTCCCGCTCCATATCGTAGGTCGTGTACGGATGTGTTTTTTCTCTTAAAATGTATGGGCCGTGCATCGTATGTCTTGGTTAACAAATGTAAGGTTGCAATTGTACAAAGCTTGCTAGCGGGCTTTTCAAAATGTCCGACGTAAAAGTAGAATGTACAGGTCATTGAAGACCCCTCATCCCTTGTTCATGACTTGAGCAGCCAAGGCTTGTTAGTCAAGGTCCAGTCATCTATGATCTTCCAGAAATGTGCAACCACCGACTTGTCGACGTGTCTGCGGTGGGGATCGATCTGAGGGACGTGGGCGTAAGTTGCGAATCACGACAAGATGAGACGGCTCACTTTCAGTTCCGTCACGTTCCAGTCCTTGATCCTTGCGTTGGGCGGATCGTTGGCCCACGTAAAGTAGATCCCTTTGACTGACCGCCGCCGAAGTCATCAGTACCCCCGTCCATCTCAAGCGAATACAGGGGCACGCACCGTGATGGAACAGCGTTCGCGGTTCGTTCCACTTGTACGGTCGAAATTGCCACGCCTGACCAGTCGTCATCACGCATACGACACGCTCCCATGCGTCCGCGCCGAATTTCTGCAGCGCGTCGGTGCTATCGACGATAAAGTAGCGCTGGACCGTCCCGGAGGCGGTCCCGTGCGAAGCGGCAGCGGTGGCGTTGGACGAGGCGTTAGTGGCGGAAAAGGCGGCGGCGGAGGCAGTGGGCGGGTCGCGTCGTCGGTCGATGTGGAGGAGATCTTCGGCGCGTGGGTTTCCTGCTGCTGCTGCGCGTTCGCGTGCGGTGGTCGAAGGTTCGAAGCTGAAGTGCGTGAGTACGCATCGTAGCAAGGGAGACGGCCCGGGGCTTACACAGCTTCTTGCAGGAATCGCTTGACGTTGTACATGGTGATCAATGCCGTGGGTGACGAGGATATCATAATTATCGGGAACATGTTCTCTGGAGGGACGTGAGGAGTAGGCGCGGCGGTCAGAGAGGACGTACTGGCTTTGCGTGCCTGCATTGGCGGACCTGCTGACGGTGTGGGGGTAGTTGCACTTCCCGGTTTGACGTCCCTGAGCCTCTTTAGCCGGTCGGTGAAGTTGGCGTGGAGCACAGAAAAGTTCTGGGACGGTCGCATATAGCGCCTCGTTCGTACTGTGCAGAGATGGAGACGTACGTTGGGTTTAGTGCCTCTCAGGACGGTATTTCTGTCTCGAAGCTCGACTTCGTTTTGCTTAATTCGCTTGACGACTTCCATGTCTTGTGCGTCGGCAACATACCGTCGTTTGCTGGGCGACAGGGCATCGAGCGCATGCGAATGGGAAGCGTGTTTGGGAGTGGTGGAGGGCAGTACGTTTGGCGCACCTGCGCGACGTGGTGGCGTGCCAGGCGGTGTCGTCGACTCTGACCCCAACGAGAAATGAGCGCATAAACACACGAGGGGGACAAAACGCACCGCTCGCCAACGGTCTTATGCGTTCCAAATCGGCAACCTTGCCTTCCAGCCACTCCACAAGGCTCTTTCGCTCCGTGACGCTCACGAACCCAACGGTGAGGCCGCTTTCGCGGGCTTGTCGCATGTACTCGGCGCTGGGTGCATCGCGGAGGAGCCAGGCGAGATAAACGGCTTCGAGGGTGTATACGTCGGCGGCAGAGGAGGGGTTGGAGACGCCAGGTTTGGTGTAGCGGGTTGGGGACGATTTCAAGAGGTTCAGGACGGGGCTGAGCGAGATGTGGGTCGCTGCGAGGAGTGTTTGGGCTGGTTGACCGTCTGCGAGGTAAGCGATAGCGGCTTTGGATTTAATAGCCTGTCGGAGTGCGAGGAGCGGATCCATATAGTCGTCGTTGGCAAAAAGTGGTCCTTGCTGACAAATATACTTATATGGAGCTCTTCCTCCTCACGTCGCTCAGGCTGTCATTGGCCCTTGTACCGAGGCTCCAATATGACCACCAGCTCGCCTCTCCGCTCACTTCCTATTCTCGCCGTGAGTACACCATATTTCGCGTGTCTTGGACCTGACAGGCCTCGTAGTAAAAGAGGGTCTTTGGCTTTACGACCACGACATCGACCCTTATTCTGGGGGCGTTTTTCGCCATGTGAGTCTCAATTCACGTCCAAGATTCCAAACGACCGACAGTTCAGTCCCCACTCTTCCTGTCCATATTTTCTACCGTATTTCCACCACTACCGATCGTGTGGGCACTGTGTGATATCGTAGGTACTTGGGCACTACTCCGCATCTGGCGCGCTCGGCAACATGTCAGCAAGTCAAGCAGCCGTGACGGCCTGGTGGCTGCAGTGTACCTCCTGAATCCCTACCTCCTTCTCCCGTCTTTGGCGCTGTCTACCTCCACGTTCGAGAACACTGCCGTACTCCTGACGCTCATGTTCGCCTCTGAAGGTCAGTTTGCCCCGTCGAGTTTCCGTCGTTCTCACACTGTCATATCGCAGGAAAACCCTCGGCTGCTCTTTTGGCGTTTGCATTTTCGACCCATATTTCCCCGTCTACGGTTGTTTTATTCCTCCCAGTCTTGATGTTGCTCGTCACATCGCCAGTCTCTCAGCTGGCTTCTCCGCGGGAATTTACAGGTCATGCACCAACTGCGCTCATGCACGCCGGCCGGTTCGTCGCGTATTGGCTCGTCCTTTTTACCGCTTCATCTGTCATGGCTGGTGGAGATTGGGGCTGGGTGCGCGAAACATGGGGCGCCAGGTACGTGTTTCCCCGAACGCATGTGGGTCGTGACCAATTCTACCGGATAGCTTAACCCTTCCGGATCTCACGCCGAACCCAGGATTATGGTGGTATTTCTTTACCGAAATGTTTGACCATTTCAGACCATTCTTTCTCATGGTCTTTTCCGTGTGTCCGCTCGGCCCTAATTCTTTTATTTGTTTCTCATGCGTTGTGGTTCAAAGGTCCATCTTGTGATCTATGTTTTACCGATATGCATCAAATTCCAGTAAGCCGTGTCTCCGCCTTGTCACACTCTTTCTATAGCGCTTTCTAGGCACGACGCGCTCTTCGCATCTTTTTTGCTCGTCGGCATCCTTGGGATATTCAAAGCATACCTCACCCTTGCCGACCCCGGACTCTTCTTGAGCATGTTCGCACTCTTCCCAGAACTTTATCCCTGTACGTTCCTCCCCTATACAAATGTCTTGGTTTGATGATCGACATGCATCTACACTCCTAGACCTTCGTCACCCGATCGTCACGACGCTCGTCCACGTCCATGCTGCCCTCCTCCTACCACTCTTCCACGCCCTGTGGGTGATCGAAGGCAGGGGCAACGCCAACTTTTATTATGCTGCAAGCTTGGTGATGGGCGTCGCCGGCGGAATGGGTGTGGTGGATGCCTGCTTTGCCGGACTGCGGATCGCTTTTGGGAATATCGCTCCTGGGGAAAGAGACAAGTGGGCGGTCGTGCAAGAGTGAATCATATGTCTTGACATAGGTGAATGATGATGAATACATGATGTTTCCTATGTGTGAGCCTTCGACACCTCACCCACCTCTCAATCATTGATTCTAGTGGGGGTTTGGTTCTTTTGTGCCCATTCTTTTGTGCATTTGTCCTCTGCTCATGATATCCTTCCACATTTTATGTCTATGGGGCACTTTTCACCGTCCCTAGGGATGATTGGAACCCTAGGGTTACCAATAAGGGAATCCCCTATTCATGTTTTTCCGAAATATTGCATTTTATGTCTTTTTTGTAAATAGATTTGGGTTAGAGGTGGTTAGACCCTTGGACAGTGGTGTCGGAGAGTGATATAGTGTATAAAAACATGTATGGACAGAGGTGTGATTTTCCACAAATTGACCATGTGGTCAAATTGCGGAAAATGAGAGTAGTGTCTGATGGTGATATATGTACATGGACAGGGGTGTCATTTTCTGCAAATTGACCATGTTATGAGCACTTTTCTTCAACCATTGGGGTTGCTTAAGACGCTACCCTAACCTTAAAAATGCCAAATTGGGAATCCTAGGGTTTCCAATATGGTAAATAAGCCCCTATCTATCCAAATATGTAACGTGACACGTGCCATATGAATAACATAATGGCTGTCTTAGGGTTTAGGGGGGGACACCGCCGAGCGAAGCGAGGTGGTGGCCAAGTGTGCTGGTAGGATGGGGTGCCTGATAAAACAAGGGTACAGGCGGTGAGAGATCATACACTCTGTGGAGGAATAATAATTACAACTATACAACAAAAATTTGGAGGAAATAAAATTAGGAGATGATGGATAGACCCATTCTAGGGCCGTTTTGTCGGAGGGTTTGGGTTTCGGTGGGGTTATGGACTGATTTTTGCCAAATGAAGGAATTTTCTTAGAAAAAACACATCATTTGTTACTTTTGGTCAGAATATAACACCATTGTACAGTGCTAATGTTGCGCATTGGGGGGTGGTATAGTATTGCGCGACTCAGTTGGTTGTAATGTACATGACGACAAATTCACAATTGGAACACAGACCACACATGTTTTCACGCAAAATAGAACAATATAGGAATGCGCACCTGCCATCAACCCAGCGCATTTTTGGACTTCACCCAAATGCGCACACATAAAGATTGGTTGTTATGCAATGAAAGTTGTTATAAACATCTACTATATCGTGTAAATGACTGGTTCCTGCAAAACAGATGTATTTCAAAAGGGTGTAGGTGCTATTTTCAATGTTAATGTAGGTATATACAAGTAAAACGTTCGAGTAAAGGAGAAGATTTACGATATACGTATGTGACGTCATTGATCACATGATATGCCACATGTTTTCAATGCGGCAGCAACGTTGAAGACGAAGATTCACCGTTGCACATCAAAGTGCTCACATTCTTGCAATTGCAACGACATCAGAAATCAGAATATCAACATGCGAAAAGAGACGAAACCTCGAAAGGCTGTAAAGGAGAAGGTAACAAAGCCAAAGGTGAGTGTTTTCAATAAGATACAGTTGTCTTTCAGTGATACTACGTTGAAACGTTGAACAGAAAGCGGGGGAAGGGTTTCTTCTTCAGACTGGCCCATCAACAGCGGTAACGGGCCTGGATGCCCAGGTTATCGAGCAAAAGTCGATGGAGAAAGTAGCGGCGCAAGGATTAATCGGATATGCACGCTTCGACATTGTGGCGAATCCGTTACAATTTGGACGATGGAATCTCCGTCGAATTGATACGTCAGAGGTGGGCAAACTTGCCGAATCGTTCACGTCGACGGGTTGTCACAGATTCGCACATCAAAACTTCATACCGATTATGATCAAACGGTCGTACTGTGTGGCTGGATCGTTCTCTTCAGATCCATCGCTGGATGAGGATCTTCCGATTTTGATGCTCTCACCTTTGGCTCCGGATCACTACAGTCCGTATGCGTTCAGTGGTCAACATCGTGCGGGGGCGATAACGAAATGGATTCAATCGAAGAAGATAGAGCTCAATAAGCTCACACGCACGATGAAGACGTTTCACGACATGCCAGATGGTCAGATTTCTCTGGAGGAGGTGCAAACTCACAACACGAGTTTGAAGCCACAAATGGACCAGCTTCAGAAGACGATCGAGCTTGGTGGTCAGTGGGGTGTCGCATTATATGATGAAGGTTCGTAATCCAACCATTCTTCACGCATTTGGACACATGTTGTGAATGCGCGATCTCTAAAATTATAACCACAACGTTTACGTTGTATCGTGCGCATATTGCACATCGACTGAAATGCGCATCAAAGTATGTCGAAACTAACCATCCGTTTTCAGACAAGATACCACACAACGTCGCACTTTTCCTTTCACAGAACCAGCGCCACCACGTTTTCAAAGAAACGGCAGAAGAAGGACTGATTCAGAAGTATTCCGAGCTTATGGCGATGCCCGAGGAAAGCCGTGCCCCTGTAAACCCGAAGACCAACAAGGGAACCTCTTTACAACAGTACCAAATCTTATCGATGGACTACTCGCTCGACGTACTTGGCACGATGGTCGACGCCGGTAGCCACTACATCCATTCGACTGAGTTTAGACTGAACAGGCTACACAATGACTTGATGTCACCTTCCGGAGGGGTGAGTGTATTTCATGTCGTTTTCATTACGATTCTTATACATGTTGTACAGATTCTAGCATATATGTTTTTGCGGCTGGAAAAACGTTTACGTATGGTTTTCAACAACGTCGACTTCCCGAGAGAAAAGTACGATGAACTAAAAGAGCGTTTGGATCCAAACGCGGACTCAAGTGATGACGATGCGTTGCTTGAAATGCGACGTGTGATCGCAAAGCTGAAATCGGCTACTCCTCGTGTCAACTTGATTACCACCGAAGTTCGTGGCATGCTGGACGATGTTTTTAACAGGCACTTCAAGATCACGATTCCCACGTCACAACATCTGGGCAATGGAGAGTCTATCGTGTATCATACAGCATTTGCTTCCTACCAGGCCGATGTAGAGAAGTGTTTGGTCGGTTTCGTGAAAAAGATGAAGGCGACGGAATCGTACTCACAACTTGGAGAAGAGGACCGTTTGTCGATCGAACAATCTCCTCAGAAGGCCCGTGTATTGCTCAACCCGTCTTGGGGAAATCCGAGTCAAGACTTTTCTGGATTCCCGTTCATGTCACAGTCTCATTACAATGTTCTGAAACGCAATCTGAAGATGTACGAGAATGCCATCCTTGAGGTGAGCATTCAGTTCATTGTGCGCAATGTTGTATTGTGTCCGATTGCGCGGTTTATCTCACGCAACTTTGTATGATCGTTGACCGTGCGGTTTGTTGGAACGTGTTTTGCGCATTTATGAATATCTCAAAAATGCGCACCATTAACGTCTAAATCACAGGTTTCTGGATGGTGGTCACCTTTTATTCGACTGAAGGATGTCCACCCATCCCAATGGAACCCAGGTTCGTCCAGCGCCGACATGATCCGTGCCATTTTCGGCTACGACTCGTTCCAACCTGAGATGCGGAGTAGGGCTGTCTCGACGGTAACAAGCTCTTCTAATACGATCCGTTCCAACGTTGACAGTTGCTTATCCATTACAGATCATTCATTATATCATTGATCGATCCGAAGTTTTTCTCCATCTCGAACGTGAACTCTCAGCCATCTCCATGCCCGACTTTCCAAAACGACAAAAGGATCTCGAGAACGCATTTGGAGTGGATGTTAACGACAATACATCATCAGAAACGAAGCGTAAAGGAAAGGCGAAGGCGAAGGCAGCGTCCGAAATCGAAGCCGAAACAGATGACGCTCAGGAAGATCCAGTTGATGGTGACAACGGAGAGGTCATCGAGGACGTTCTGATTGATGAGGACAATGACAACGACATCGGTAGCGGAAGTGGTGGCGAAAATGGCGACGAAAATGAAGTCGATGGGCAGCAACGTGCCGTTATAAGGGCCAATATGGAAGCCAGGAACCGCATTCTCGTCAAACGCCATGAAAGCCTGAAAAAGGAGTTCGACACGACATTTTCAATCTTAAACGCGTCCAAACGTCATGAGAAGTATTCTCCATTGGCCTCTAATGCCAAATTCGACGATTGGTGGTCTCGCACCTCGAAATATCCTGATACCGCGATGAAAACAGTGTTCCGTGGTCAGGCATCACTTCTATGGGGCACTTTTCACCATCCCTAGGGATGATTGGAACCCTACACCTAACCATAAATGTTCCAAATCGGGAAGCTGGGGTTACGAATAAGGGAACCCCCTATTTAAAAATTCCGAATTTCACCCTTTCATTATGATACTGCTGTTTTGTATTGACTGGCCATGTGATGTATATTGTGTAGTGTAGGAATGGGCGTCCTGGACGCCCGTCGCGTGATTGATTGATCTCATCACGTGACTATTGATGCCATTGCAAGACGGGCGTCCTGGACGCCCATATTGCATGTGTGGTGGGACTGTACAATACTACATTCAAATTTCATGCTTTCATTATGATACTGCTGTTTTGTATTGACTGACTGTGTGATGTACATTGTGTAGTGTAGGAATGGGCGTCCTGGACGCCCGTCGTGTGATTGATTGATTTCGTCACGTGACAATTGATGCCATTGCAAGACGGGCGTCCTGGACGCCCACATTGCATGTGTGGTGGGACTGTACAATACTACACACGACTATTAGTATTAGTATGTATTATAGGGAACCTGTATTTACGATGAATATT